>JAVXUL010066964.1:0-10008 GCA_035590515.1 Trichilia minutiflora
TAATGATGTTTCCATGTTCATCTAACTTATTTCTAAACACCCATTTGGTGCCAATGATGGAATGATCATAAGGTCTTAAAACTAAGCCCCAAACTTAGTTCCTTTGGAATTGATTTAATTCATCTTGCATAGCCATTATCCAATCCTCATTCAATAATGCATCATCTATTTTTGTTGACTCTAAATGAGACATAAATGAAAGATTTTACATTTCATCAAGATTTTGAGGAACTTCTCTAGATACTCTCCTAGTTTTGATTTCTTGAAAGGGATCACCAATTATCAACTCTCTAGGATGATGAGATGCATACTTCCAAGCCTTTGAAAGTTCCCTAGAATGACTCTCTACAAGATCTTCTTGCTTCTCATTTAGATCCTTATTCAACTTCAAGTCATTCATCTTATTCGTCAAATTTATCTCATCAAGTTTCTCCTTAGCAAACATTTTCTTTAACTCGGGCTCTAACTCATCAAAAGTGATATGCATGGTTTCTTCTACAACCTGAGTTCTTTTATTGTACACCCTATAGGCTTTGTTTTTTGCAGAGTAACCTAGACAAATACCCACATTAGACTTTGGCTCAAATTTCTCAATATTGTCTTTGGTGTTGAGAATGTAACAAGTGTATCCAAAGACTTTAAAGTACTTGATCTTAGGTTTTCTTTGATAGATCAACTCATATGGAGTTTTACCTAGGAATTTCCTAACGAACACTCTATTAGAAATGTAATAAGCAGTGTTTATTGTCTTAGCCCAAAAATATTGAGGTAGTTCGTATTCATTGAGCATGGTTCTACCCATCTCTTACAATGCTCTATTTTTCTTCTCGGCTACCCCATTTTGTTATGGTTTTCTAAGTGCAGAAAAGTTGTGTGTGACCCTATTTTTATCACAAAATGACTCAAAGTGTTTATTTACAAATTCTTCACCTTGGTCACTTCTAATTTTCACCAAATGATAACCAAGCTCATTTTGAAACCTCTTAAAAAACTTTTTAAATTTCTCAAATGTGTCACTTTTGTTTTCTAAGAAAAACACCCAAGTGAATCTAAAGTAGTCATTTACAATAACATATGCATAATGTTTACCACCTAGAGATGCAACTCTATTGGGATCGAAAAGGTCAATATGAATGAGTTCAAGAGGTGTCGATATGGAAATGACATTTTTGGATTTGAATGAACTCCTCACTTGTTTACCTCTTTGAAATAGTCCACATGTCTTGTCTTTGATAAGTTTGAGGTTAGGAAGGTCCTCTAACATGCTATGCTTAGCCAACTTCCTAATGAGGTCTATACTACAATGCCCTAAACGTCTATACCATAACCAAGAATCATCACACATAACTTGTAAGCACACAGAAGATTCAACATCGATTTTAACCAACTCAATCACATATAAACCTCTTGTCCTAGAAGCATGAAAAATTCTATTTTTTTTAGCATCAAACAAATCATACGCATATTTGAGAAATATAGCATTATAACCAACATCACACAACTGAGAGATACTTAGTAAAATTTATTTCAATCCATTCACTAACAGTGCATTTGAGATTTTGACTTTGTTTATCTCAATGATGCCAATGCCAACTACTTTACCTCTGTTGCTATCTTTAAAGATCACATCTTTTTTTTGTTCTTTGTGAGATACATGAATAGCTCTTTGCTTCCAGTCATGTGCTTTGAGCACCTACTGTCAAGAAACCACTTGACCTATCTGTTTGATCGTTTTAATTTCTGCTCCTACAAGAAAATCAATCATTTATTTTGGTATCCATTTGACCTTGGATCATACACATTAGTTCTAACTTTAGGAGCATTATTTACAACTTACCTTTGGGAACCCACACCAACTTTGGTCTCTATAAGTTTTGTTCCTAATGGAACACTTGTTGATATGATGTCCTATATGACCACGATAATGACATTTAACAAATGAGGTCACATGTCCAGATGCTTTGACAAAGTAATTTGAGTATGATTTCTATTTCGCACTAGGTTTATATCTGATCCCTACTTTATCAAAGATCATCCTTTGACTACCTAGTAGTTGATCTAAAGCATCTCTTCCTAAGATAAACTTTACTAAGATTCTTTTTAGCTTAGTGACTTCATCATTTAGCTCTTTGTTTTTCCCTTTCAGTGTATTATCTCACTATCACACTTGTATACAACATTTTACATTTTAATTCATCATTTTCTTTTATCAAGTTTGAGCTTTTTTTTTTATTTTCTTTGTATTTAACACACAGTTTTTCAAAATTAGACCTTAACTCTTTATATAAATCAAGCAATTCATCATGCAGGATATCATCATCACTATTAGAACAAGATTTATAATACTCAGAAGAGGATTTAGAAAGTACCTCATCATCATCTTCAGCCATGAGACAAAAGTTTGCACGTTCAACTTCTGAGGCTGATGAGCTATCACCGTCTGTTGTATCATCTCAGGTGACTTTCATAGCTTTCTTGTTTTTCTAGTCTTTTTTGTTCTTCCTTATAGGACACTCTAGTCTGGTGTGCTCTGGCTTCTTGCATTCATAGTGTATCACCTCATTTTTTTTCTCCTTTTCTTTTTCTCTGTTCTTTTTGAACTTTTTTGATTTATCTCCTTTCTAGAATTCCTTTCTTCTCTAATTCTTTCTTCTGGCTTTGCTCTTTCAAACATTTTCTTCATCCTTCTAACCATTAGCAAGAATTCATCATCTTCTGAAGATGCTTATGTGCTCTCTTCTTCTTCTTTATTTTTGGTGCTTTTGAGAGCTACATTCTTCTTTCCACTTTGTTTGTCATCTACAGTCTTTTGATAACTCATACGTCATCAATGAACCAAGCACTTCTTTGAGTGGGAGCTTGCTAAGATCATAGGCTTCTCTAATGGCAGTGACCTTTGCTTCCCATGTCTTTGGCAGCCTTCAGAGGATTTTGTTGACTATATCCATATTTGAGCATGACTTGCCAAGTGCTTTTAAACCATTAGTAATATCAGTGAAGCGTATGAACATGTCTTTGATGGACTCATGGAATTTCATTTTGAAAAGTTTATAGTTATGAACTAGCATGCTTATTTTAGAGTCCTTAACTCTACTGGTTCTCTCATGAGTAACCTCAAGCTTATCCTTTATGGCTTTGGCTATATCATAGTCAGACACTATTGTATTCAGATCTATCTAATGCACAGTATAACATATTTATGGCTTTGCCATTTAATTAAAACTGAGTTTTCTCTTCTGAAGTCCACTTTGATTTTGGTTTCAATATTCTCTCCCTAGTGGTTTCGTCTATGGTTATAGGAGGGTTGTATCCATCCTTTATAATGGTGAGAATATTGAAATCTAATGTGCTAAGGAATATTTGCATACGTTTCTTCTAGTATACATAGTCAGACCCATTAAAGAATGGAGGTCTATTGGTAGCTTGACCTTCTACCATGTGTGAAGGAATGCTAGATGAAAATATCATAATGATCTACTTCTCATAGGTGTTTAATCCTATATAACGTGATTTTTGCTCTGATACTAATTATAGGCTCAGATGGCATAATCTAAGAAGGGGGTAAATTGAATTTTTAAAGCTTTTTGGAGTTTAAACGAAATTTTTGTGCAAAGGACTACAAATGAAGTATGCATTTTTGAATTGATTTAAACATTACAATATTCACATATTGCACTAGAAAATCAAGTATATTCCAAAATTAATTTAATTATACCATTCAATAATCAATTTTCATTTTTTTTTAATATAAAGCATCATAAAAAACATAATAAATTCCACACTAAAGCCAATTACAATGTAATCTGTAATTGTGACTTTCAAAATCTCTTATCATTTTTTTGATTAATAAAATGAGTATTTTCATTATATTATCATTTATCATGTAATATGTATGTTTGATTTACATGTCATGATAAAGCCCATAGAATATATGCAACACACACTATTATGATAAGTATATATTTATGAGATTATGTGTTGATAGCATCATTCTTAAATGATCTTAGTTTTAGAACTATAAAAGTGGGGTCTATATAGTACCAGAAAGACTAGTATACACTATCTTTACTCTATACGATAGAAGGCAATCGATCTCATAAATTATTTGTGTGGAGACACTAAAAGAAGTGTATAGTTGCTCATGGATTGAGTATGAGTTCACTGAACAGACTCGCACGAATTATTTAAATATTAATTACACTTAATCGTCAATTGGACATTCATCATATTAGTTATGTAAGTGGTCCTTAAACTTTATAATATCATGGTTACGATATAAGTGAATTATCATAATTTGATACTACTTAGAGCAAGTCTGAATTAAGGCTTATGATAGGTGGTCATTGGGTATGGTGAGACATCATAGATGTATGTGAATATTTGATAAATGATCTATTAGCCTAAATATATGAGATAAAATACTCTATGTAAATAACTTAGAGTTGACTTATGAAGTCCTTGGCTAGGTTAATATATTATGTGTGATTAAAAAATGTGTTCTCAATAATGATACATAATATAGTCATAATTTATTATTTATGATACATAACATTAGATCTAAAAGGGTTAGACAATTATCGTATACCCCTAGTCCGATCAAAGTATTGTGTGATGAAAGGATTGAATTATACAGTAACTTATGGCGGATAGGTTTATTCTTGAAGTTTTGCACTTTATTGTAATCTAGGGATCATATTGCATAGCTAAGTATCAATATTAGTTTTTAATCATATTTAATCAATTTTTTTGAAGATTAATTAAATAAAAAGAATTAAATAGTTTAATTTGAAATATAAAAGAAATTAAAGAGTTTAATTCAGTTATATTGTCTACTACTGACCTTACAGTAAACCTATAGAGTCTTGTCGTTAATTAATTCTAAAATTCCCTAGTTAGTTTATGCATCACTTTAATATATTAAGCTAAGACAGTTTGATTGATTAACCTAAACTTAACTATGGCATAAGTGATATGTCTTAAAATTTCATTCTAGCAAATGAGATTTTGACAAGTGGTATAATCTAGGTCTTACACTTATATGACAAACAGATAGTAGATTTACATAAGATGTTTCTCCATCTAAATCATACATTTGGCACCATATTTTTCTTGTATTTTTATTTAATTAATAGTTAATTAAATAAAAATAAAAATATTGGATAATTATTATAATTTTTTATTTGATGAAAAATAAAAGAATAAACAAAAAAGCAGAGTTTTTCCCCTTTTGGTTGAATTTTTCTTTCCATGAGATGGTAATGAAATTTTGATCAATTTGATTAATTGAAGATGTATAATAGATTCTTGAGAAGTGATCTTGGTTCATGTGTGATCAATTTCAAGTGTTGAAATAGAATTTCTAAGTGATGAAAATCCTAAGTTTCGCTAGAAAACATAACTTGATCAAAAGTATTTTGATTGAGTTCTTGTAAAGATAAGAGAGAATTTAAGTGTCCAGGGCATCACATTTTAGAGTGGAGTATAATTTAGCTTCCTTAAACTTCAAAGGGTTTGAACAAAATTTAAGAAAGCATGATGAAATGGTATGTTTTCATTTAGCTTATATTGTATCCATTTTTGCTCAATGCCTAGATCCTTAATATGTAAACTTACATTTGATGTTTTAGGGAATATAATATGCTAGATTCTTGTAGTGGTATCAGAGTTTAGGGGCTGGTTATTGAATATTGGTGAAAACCGCCTAGTTTCGATTTTGATAGGCCAAGTTTATGTGAAATGATTTGAGAGTTTTTACTACCCTTTATATCATGTTTTATGATCATTTCATACTCATGTCAAAGTGTTTATATTCTGAAAATTTTGAGAATTTAATGATGTTAGGCATTATCGAAAATCCATTTGCGAAAAAAACCTGCGATTGGCAAAAAATGGATAGTTTTTATTTTGTTTGTGGAAACTTGCTGCCATAATTTTTTCAAGTGTTAGAGAATGATATGGTGGTTGTTTTAAGCCAATTAGGGTGTGTTTTAAACTTATATTTGGTGTTCAAGTGTTAGTTACTGAATATAGGTGACAATTTTAGTAAAATGTGTATATTACGAAAAATGTTTAATTATCCAGTAATTTTACGTGGAATGGTTTCACATACATTATACATCACCCAAATAATCCTATTAGGTCAGATTTAGCAACATTTGATGTTTTGATAAATTATTCATAAGTTGGGTAATTTGTGAAAAAATATATGACATAAATTGTTGAATTCACTAAATTAGTTTAACGCTCATTTTTTATGTGTAACTTGATGCCTGTTCTTTGTAAGAATATTTCTTATCAAATTTTTATATGTAATAAGTGTTATTACATGTTAGGTATATATAGATATATCTTAAAACTTGAGTGTCAAGTATGAATAAATATGATTTTATTTTAAATGGTTATACGTATATTATCTTATTTATATGCCCTTAATTGAATTATTCATATGATGATTGTTCTATACATGTGATGTAGGTAGTTATGAATGTCATAAACATATTTTATAAGTGTCATGAATATTTAATTTTTAATGAGAACATTTTTAATAACAAATCCCCTTTTATGATTAATATTAAGTGATAATGTTGAATATTGAAAATATTCGACATAACATTTTCAACATTTATGTGTTAATTGAATTCAGTAACGAGATGTGATTTGTTGTGTCACACAAGGCTCATTTCTTTGTAGTCATGAATTAATGCATTTACATAAGATATTTAACCTAAGTATAGTCATGTAGCTTTGTTGTGTCACATAATGGTTATATGATAAAACTTTCTTTATAAGAAATGTTGGTTTGACTTAACTAGAATTTATGATTTGTTGTGTCACACAAGATCATAAAATTTTAGAGGCTGAATAATATTGGAAGTTGTAAGAGTTACAATTGGTAAGCATTTACCTACTTGATTAAGAAATGCATAAGTTATTGTGTCACATAAGGTTATGTAATTTAAATTAATTATAATTCCAATACCTACTAGGAAATAATGTGATTCATTTTCCTATTTACATATCAAATGGTTATATATTTTGATTAACATAGTAGGAGCATATTTAAGATTTAATTTATTTTATTTCTTAAATTTTATACTTATTATGATCAAGTCTATATTGTTTGTTTTGGCATGTTTAATTTATATTAAAGTTATTTACTTTGCAAAATTCGTTTCACACTATTTTAGTTTCTAAGAAACTAAATAATCCTAAATATTTCTCTAATTAGCTTTGTACAATTAAAATTATTTTAATGTGTGTAGGGATTTTCTATGTTCTTGATTCTCCGATACCTAAAGCCGAACTAGATGATGCATAGGAAGAGTAAGAGAAAAAGAGATGAGTTCGGTATAGAACTTATCCTTTAGTCTCTCACACCTACCTTTAATGATTTCATCACCAACTTCTATATGAACAATATTGATGTATCCTTAGTAGAATTGTATAATATATTATAAACAATTAAGGGTCAGATCTTATCGAATAAGAAATCTGACAAGGTTGTATTAATAGTTGGTGATTCTTTTATTTTTTGAAGGAAAATCCTAACAAGTTTAACAAAAAAAAAAAAAAGAAATCACATAAACCTAAGGTAGGGTACAAATCTTTACTAATTATAACATTTTTACATAATTCTCAATTAGCAATATGTCATCCACATACAAAACTAGGAATGTCACCTTACTCCCACTAACCTTTCTGTAAACACATGGAACATCAAGATTTTTAATGAATGCTTAAGTCCATAAATAAACTTCTATAACTTACATACTTAGCATTTTTAGTAGATATAAAAACATTTAGGTTGTTTCAAGTACACATCTTATTCCAAATAACCATTAAGAAAGGTAGTTTAAACATTTATCTGTCATATCTTATAGTCATAGTATACAACTATAGTAAATAAAATCCAAATGGATTTAAGTATAGTTATTAGTAAAAAGTTTCATCAAATTCAACTCCTTATCTTTAACAAAACCTTTTGTAACCAACCTTACTTTATAATTCTTCACTTTTTCAGTAACTTCAGTCTTTGTTTTAAAGAGCCACTTACACTTAATAGGTAAGATACCTTCAGGTGAATCAACCAAAGTCTATACTTAGTTAGAGTACATGGAGTTCATCTTAGATTTTATAGCCTCAAGCCACTTCTCAGAGTCGATATTATTTATCGCCTCATTGTAGGTTATAGGATTCTCATCAATAATGAGAAAAACATTAGATCTAGCTTTCCGATGATATCTAATAGATCTACAAGGTGATCTTGATATCCTAATCAACTTATAAATATCAATGTTTACAGGTTTCTGAACAAGTTCTTTTGAAGTTTGAGTGTCAGTTTGTGGTTGAAAAGTTTCAAAATTTTCTTCAAGTTTTATTTTATTGCTATCATTTCTATCTTTAAGAAACTACTTCTCTAAGAAAATAGTACACTTAGAAACACACACAACTTATCCTTCAGTATAATAGAACTGGTATCCAATAAGTGGCAACTCAGATTTTTTAAGTTACATTAAATAATTCCAAGGGGGAAAAGGGTAGGCTTGTTCTCTTGACTTTATAAGCATCAATATTTATATTATTTATTTTTCTTATACCTGTGCTAATATTTTTTGATGGCTTTTTTAAGGATGTAAAGTTAGGAGTAAAAGTGGAACCTTACTAAAAGAATTAGCATATTACCGACCCAACCTCTACCCCTGCCCTTGCTGTCATATTGAGTGAAAAACCCCAAAGGACCTTCTATTAAGGATAAAGGGAAGAAGTTAATATTTCCCTAAACCCACTTGAGAGATAACAATGACTCAGAAAAGGATGAAGAGACTCTTCGTTGTGACCCCCAAAACAGAGGATCGACATTGTTTCAATAAGCATTTGATAAGGAATACCATTAATGCAAGGCAAAGAGCTTCCTTTAGGTTGACTAGGAATCTTGTTGACATGAGGGACGCTTAGATTACTAGAGTAATAGCTAATGTTAGCACTTGATTTGTGTCATATTACTTTTTTGTCCTTTGGATCCCTGCCCCAAAATTAGGTTTGTCTGATTTTACAAGGATAAGAAGAAGTATGTTAGACACCATATCCTTATCTTCAACAGAAACCTGACATTAATAAACAACCAACTTAGTCAAAAGATGGTGACTTTAGGTTATTGGCCATCTGTGGACTTCGTGCGTGATATAGCCATCTCAGTAAGTCTACTTGATATTTTTTATTTTTATCTTTCACATCATGGTTTACTTTTTTTGACTCCTTTCATCTTTGTCTTACTTATAACTAGCCCACTTGCTCACCCAGTAGTAGAGTAAATAAAAGAGCACATGTTAGGGGCCTTAGCTTGAGCACAAGAAATAAAGAAATGAAAGAGAGATATGAAAGCTCTCTAGAGCTAAAGAGAGAGAGACTAGACCAAGTTTTTAAAAGACGAAGAGAGGTAAGAGGAAACTATCACCATTACTTGAGACAATAGCCTCCAAATCTGACCAGTGAGTCTGCCAACTCCAAGACAACCTCAATGTAATAAAGAAGATGTGTGATACATCAATGAGCTGCTTATTAAAGGATGGTTTTGCAAGAAAATCCATAAGACCAATTATTTTATTTTATGCATATAAACATACCAAACAATTTAGCATGTATAATTGATGAACTTTTTACCCAAATAAGCTTTCTCTTCTAAGCTTGAAGTCTCCCCCAAGTGTAACACCTGGTCCAAGTCTGTCAATAATATTATCCGCTTTGGCCCAACCATTGGGGCCTCATGGTTTTGTTCTTGGTAATGGGTTATCTTGAGAACTTTTCAAGAGGTCACCCATCTTGGTACTGCTCTCGTCTAAGCATGTTTAACTGCGTAATTCTTGGAGTTAAACCACCACCCATCCCAAAAGTCCTTTATCACACCCCAACCCGTGGGGCCCACCTGTAATAAACGCCACAGACCTCCAGGGTGCACTCAATCACACCGAATACCCCCTGTAGGCCTGTAAGGCATTCGCAAAATCTGAT
>JAVXUL010066975.1:0-10008 GCA_035590515.1 Trichilia minutiflora
TGTTCTTGGAACTAATTAAAGATAGAAAATCATAAACCTAATTTATTACAAAACACTCCCCAAAAAGAAGTATTGGGCTTGTCTTCCAGATTGGCTAAGCATTAGCCTCTTCATACGCCTCCTCTAATAAAGTTACAAGCTTGGGCATGCCTTGGTGTTCCTCTATGGATGTTTCAGCCTCTTTAAGTATTTGACTTGTTATTTGGTCTTGAACAAAAGCTTGTATTGCTTGTTTAAGCCTTGAAGCTTGTTGCCTTGTAATTGAACCATTAGGCATGTATAGCTTGTCTTGTTATGTATTGTGGTGTTGAACCTCCTTGCCAAGGCTGGTTGTATCAATATCTCCAATATATCTCTCTAAAAAACGTTTATCAATCTTCATAAATTTCTTGTGTTCTCCAACGATTAATCTCAAGTTACTCAATCATCATCCTCAACTCACTCTAAACTCGCACTGCTCAATTTAAGCAAGATTTAAGTTTAGATAAAAGTTAGGATTTGTAACATCTGGGTATTTCTTACAAAGGACGAGAATTTAGACTTTTAAGCTCTCAATCGAGCTTTCGGTAAGCTTTCAAACATTGTAGAAACTTCGGCTTGTATTTATGCACGAAGTATGAAAATGAGTTTTACTGTTCATATAGTAGTCCTAGGAATTTAGGATGAATTCAATAGATTGAGTTGGATTATGATGTTTGTAGTATAGAATGAGATAAATAGAAGTTGATTCTTTAAGAAATAGAATAATTTCAATAAAATGATATGAGGAAATATATTGAAAATTAATCTGAAGTAAGAGTAAATGATAGATGTGGTATAAATTAACATGAGATTTTATTAGTAAAAATCGGATAAATGGCTATATAAGACTAAAGCCTTAATGGTTGGGTATGGATTAGAGACATCTAGTATAATTGACCTAATTACGACATAAAGGTTTCATTAATTTCATCAATTTGAGGTATAGAAAATGATTTGATTGTTATATGTGTAAAATAAGAGTTAAAATCTCGAAAGAAAGACTTCTGAGGAGGAAAGAATAATAAGAGAGCATACACTCTTTACATGTAAGTGGACTCTTACTTGTTTTTTTTTATTTTCTTCCAAAATATTTATATGATTTAAATATTTCAATGTTCTAAACAAATGAATAATTGTTTTATATCTCTTATTTTATAAATAAATTAGAGTGTAACATGTGTGTATTGATTTATATATAAGGCTATGAGGCTTGTTGTGGTATGATGATTACTTTGTAAATAAAATGATTATTGATTTATGATGATATGGTATATGTATTTTGGCATTGATTATATAGTGATTTGTTTTTATGATGATGTGGATGGAGAGTCAAACAATTTATTTTAGTTCATGATAGTATAGTCGAAGTACCAATTGTAGTTACAGGTATTAGTAGTTTAGAACGAACCTAAAAAAGGTTGCCTAAATGAGTCGTGCACCGGTAGGATCGGTATAAGGAAGGTAATAACCTCATTTGTAATCGAGTAGCCAACTAAGACGAAAATATTGAGGATAGTCACCTATAGATTCACGTGATTACGCGAAGCCAACATTAGTAATAACAATATTTGCCGATAAAATTATCATGCATATTATTTTTTTCTAATATAAAAAGTTTTATATCATAATGAGCATTGTTTTGTAACAAAGAAATCAGTGATAACTTTGGGATTACTTTTGATTAGTGTAATCATTTGGGAGAATAAGAGCTAGTCTAATAATTTTTGTATAAGCAGACTATAGTTTTAAATAAATAGAATGTTTTCTACTTTTTCTTGAATGCTCGTTTAAATCACTTTTTTTTAAAAAAAATATTATTTTAAATATTTCTACTTATTTATTTTAAATTTATGTTCACTTACGGAGTATACATTCGTATACTCACTATTTCACAATTTAATTTCGGATGAACTTGAATTTAGTTAAAAAATTTTGAGTGATGGTAGTTACATAAAACATTGAGATTTTAGATATGTACTCATACTCGACATATATCTTCTCTATATCTTCTCCATTGAGTTATATGTAAAGTAAAAATTTATGTTTTCTTTAAAATAGGAAACAATTGTGATTTAGTTTTAAAGTTGAATATATTTGAAAATGATTTGAAATATTTAATTCATATTATTTTGATGCTTTTGATTTGAAAAATCAAACGAGAATTGAGAAATTTTGATACGTAAAGAATTTGGAATTGTTACTTAATATTATGACTCAAAGTTATGGATTTGTATTAAATTTAAATTTGAACTGAATTTAAAATTATTAACAGATATAATAGATATCTTACGAATTATTGATAAATTTTTAAGGTTTATAATATATATAAAAAATTTATGATAATTATCACATATAAACTTCATAATTAAGGATGTGACAATGATTTCACAATTCTTTTCGCATTTAGATTTATAATTATTTCTATAATCTACTGTTTATATTTATAAACCTTTTTCTTATAATTTAATGGAAAAAATTGTATAAATAAGCAACTTGGTAAGATTCATACTATTGTTTTATTTAATTTCAAAAATATATTATCATAGAAAATTATAAAGATTTAGAAATATCAAACTTCGTCTGAAATTTTACAAAATACTTCAATAACTGTAGAAATATATTTCAAATTCTTATTATAATTTAATGCTATTTAATGAATAAAGTATATGTGAATCGTATATTGGTTATCATTTTTTTTTAAAATAATAATATTATTTACAAGTAAAGAATCCATCAAAATTTTATATAAATACCATTATAACAATTATACAGCACCAATCAATGGGTAACACATTTCCAACAATCAAGCATTTTCAAATTGCAAGACTGAAGTTCAAAAATTGTTTATGGACTCTTATCTTCTAAATCTACAAATTTTATTTAGAACACAAATTTTAGTTTTTTATCAAAGTCAAATAAAATAGGCTTATATTTGAATTGGGTTATTATCATTTATTTTTTTCAAAATTAAAAAAAAATATTTTATTTAAACAGTGAGAATGTGAAAATAGTCACTTACCTCAATATTTTTTAAATTAATTTTTGCAATTATCTTTATATCTTTATGTATAAAAATAAATAATATAATTATTTATTTATCTCCTATTATAGAAACATATATTTAGTTACAATTATAAATAAAAATTAATTAAATATTTAATAATTATAATTAAATAATTTTAAATTTCACAACACTATTTTCTCATTGATAATCCAAAATAATTCTCTTTTTTTTACTAAATTATTATCACTATCTAATAATTAAGTGTAATTTTTTCTTTGAAATGATAATTACATACAATCTAATAATAAAAATTAAAATAAAATTATTAAATATTTAATCTTTATTTACAATAGTAATTAGATATATATTTTAAAAATAGAAAAAAAATATTATTGAAGTAAAATATTATATATAATAGTATAAAAGTAATTATAAAAGATAATTTTAATATAAAGAAAAGTAAGTGAGTATTTATATATATATATATATATATATTTTATTTAAGTAAATTATTTTTAAATTTTAAAAGAGATAAGTGATAAAAATTCTATTTGAATTTATGCAGTGAATCTGTCAAATAAAATATCACAAGACTTAGTAACATTATGTTACTCTACCTAAAAAATATAGAAGGTGTTCAGTAAAATTTTTAAAATAATTTTTTTAAAAATTAAAAATAAAATTTTAAAAATAATAATATTAAAGATATACAATACAAACTCGTTATACATAAACATATGATAATAACACAATTTTAATTATATCAGTTTGTAGTAAAAAAAAATTATGTAAGAAATTATATTTTTAATATTATTAATTTTAAGAATACAATCATACTTTTTTTTTTTTTTATACAGTGAGAACATTAATTCTTGCGGTACTCAAATGATGATATCTAATTAAATACAAAATCAACGTTAATCATAATTGTTTAATGTATTTAAGAATCATTCAATATTATAGTGCGAAAACTGATTAAAATCTACTAATTATTATAAATTCTTATAAAAAATATATTCTTAAAATTGAATACAGAATCAACATAAAAATAATAAGATAATCGTCCAATATCTTTTTAACTACCTAATCCACACTTTGGGACCTAAAATACAACCATTCCCTTTTTTAAGTTTTCATATTTGATGTAAGAAACGGGAGTTAAAGAACTAAAGAATAAGGAGGAATCTACCAACAGTTAAGCCAAAGAATATTATAAATTGCAAATAATATATATATATATATATATATATATAATTATTTTTAATTTTATTATTTTTTAAAATACTTATAGATATTTAAATTTATTAATTTATCCATGAATTTAAATAAAAAATAATTGAATATATTTAGCACTCAAAGTGACTATAATTAAGAAGATATTATTGTAATTATAATCAATTTTTTTTAAAAATCTCCTAATTAAAATTTTTTAATAAATTGATATTTGCAGAAGTATATTTGAAACTAATTAGATTATATTTTACTCTCAAAATTATTGTGATAAAAAATATTATTATAATTATAACAAAAAATAAAAAAAAAAAAGTCTGCAAACTGAATTTTTTAATAAATTACATTTTATATAAATATTTTTAAAATTAATTAAATTGAAGTGTATATTTACTCAATTATAAACAACAGATTATAAGATAATGATTGCAGTACGACTAATGCGTTTTGGGCTGAGGCCCTTTTCTGAAAAAAAGTGGGCTAGGCTCCTTAGTTTTGAAGATGTAGCCCAAATGTAGGTCGATCGGACTCCAGGGAACCCCTCATTCTTCTAGAACCAAGTGGAGACAAAAAAGAAATAGCCGAACCCAGCGAAACCAAAATAAGTGAAATATTCACGTAACAGATGGCAGACCTATTTGTTAGGTGTTGCATCTCAGTCATCTGTTCTTCTTCAGCATCCAAAGCTCGGACTATCAACGCGAGCCATTCCTATTCGTTACTCTAACAACATCAGCTTCCGTACACTCGTGATTTCTTCTAAGAAGATCGGTACTGTTGCTGGTGTGGTCTCGTCTGATTCAAAAGCAGCGACTCCAATCACCAATACTGTTGTTGACCCCGCGAAGGACGGGATATATATCGAGACAGAAATCGGAGGAGGAGGAGGTGAAGGAAAGAGTGCGGGAGTGGAGGGATCGTCGGACGAAAGTGAATAGAAGAAAATGGGGATGTCTATGTCTCAGGAACTCACACTTGGTTATGCTGCCTTATTAGGAGGTAATTTATTTATTTTGTATTTGTTTGTTCTGTATTGATGACAAGTCGTAATCAGCTTGAACAAGTATTAGAAATGAAAATTGCGCGGCTAACTTTACTGTTGGATTGGTATATCATTTGGTTTAATTATATAATGTTAGACCTACAGGAGAAGGAAAATGTGAAAAAAGATTTGGGATTGTGAATTTCAACTGTTATCGATGGTGGGATGAGAGAATGAAATTATGTGTTTATGAGTTGTATTTGGATATGTTTATCCATTTTTGTGATTTTTATATTAACACAAGAGATTTTGCTCCTCTATTCGTTGAAGGAAGAACTAAGTTTTGTCAGTTTAGATGGCTGATACATTTTCCAAATCATTTCTTTCTGACCTAATATGGGAAAGGATCGCCCTCTTTATCCTCTTTCCTTCCTTTGATTACCCTTCTACGGACCAAATTGTTTAGACTGGCAAATTTTTTCCAATCCTTTGTGCTATCTCTAATTACAACGGGTAGTTCTTGGATGAGAAACTATTGTCTTAAATATATCAGTATTATACGATTAAATTTTAGTTGATGAGTGAATTCTTGATATGATCGAATCTACTGGACTTTGATTACGTGTATAATTTCCCTGCTACCTACCACGCATTGAATCTAACTATTTATAATATTGTTGACAGTGGGTGGTCTTATGGGATATCTGAAAAGTGGCAGCCAGAAGTCACTGTTGGCAGGAGGATTGTCAGCCTCGCTGCTTTATTATGTTTATACTGAGCTTCCTACAAAACCAGTTCTTGCATCTTCCATAGGGCTTGGTAAGTTATTGTCACTCTTGTATTTTATGATGCTGTGGGAATAGTTTAAACTCATGCTTTGGGGTAAATGAACGCTATGTTTTCTATCCCAATATTTTTTGCTATAGTTGATGATTGGCATAGGAATCAAGAAAGCTACTTGATATCCACAATGGCACAAACATTTGTCTTATTTATACGAAACCAAGTTGCAAGTTTTAATGTTAATGAATTCCTAGTGATGGATAGGTTGGATCTGGTGCAAATTTAGTCAAATCCATATCAGATTAATTGTAATTTCCAATACTTGTATATATTCCTCATCTGGGTTCAATAAAGACTTGAAATTTGGGTCCTCATATGAAATTTAGATAAAATAGATATGAAAAACAACATACGAAAAAGAAATAAAGAAATATATGAAATATATTCCTGTCCTCCTTTATGTACAAAAAAATTAATAACTATATGAATGTATTATGATCAAATGAATAAATAACTGATATAATCGGTCATTTAGAATTAAGATTCAATTAAGCTCTATTAATGATTAATGTTCCTATGTCACTAATTGGATCCATCCAATTATTTCTTGTAATCAGGGAATTTACTAATTTAATTTTTTGATTAAGGATAACCTTTATTATATATAGCATGCCTATTGGCAGACCATGGATTAACATTTACTTTCCTGTCGATGCCAGATTCTACATTAATGTTTCATAAGTTCTAGGCTTTTCCCATACACATTTATTTTTGATAGCATGTATTATTATTATTATTATTATATTTTTTTATTTTTATTTTTCAATTTTTTGCTACAAATCTGAGGCCCAACCAGAGGTACATGTCAACTCAATATATAAAACAGTTTCTCATTGTGATCAAGACCTTGCAAGCTTTGACATAATATTTTTGTTATTATTGTTTCAAGGTTTATCTGCTTCACTTTTGGGAGTGATGGGTTCCCGTTTCAAAAAGTCAGGAAAGGTATTTCCAGCTGGTGTTGTCTCCCTTGTTTCCATTGTGATGACAGTGGGATACCTCCACGGCATCGTGCGTAGTCTTTATTGAAATACATATGAACAACGTAAGACAAATGATGTTAGAGATGAAGGTTTGGCATGACTGTTTTTGTCATAACTGCAATCAGTGTTTTGGCATGTAAAGTTGTTTTGAATATGGATATGGAGTGTTTGAACCTTTTGTGTATCATCCTAAACAAGTCTACCTTGTTTGCGTATTGGTAAGCTAGCTATACTTGTTTATGTATTATGCACAGCTCATACCATCGTGTACGGTTACTTCTTCCTTGTCATCAATTCGTGGTGTAACTAAACATCTAACATCATTTTAAATAAACTTGAGGTTGAATTTTACATGTATTGCCCACATGGAAAATTGTTTTAACGCTAAAAAAATAGCAATCCTGCATATAAATGGCACGGAGTCTACTTCGATGATGACCCTGTCACATAGTCCGATTATGTTTTATAACTACACCCAATTACTTGAGCCCCCAAGACTTGAAAATTTGAATAGCTTCCCTTTTTAATGAGAAACCAAGTTGCTTTAGCATGAATCTGAGAAATAAAGAAAGCTCGAGGTTCCTTTATCTTAGGTGCTTCTCTAACAAAATAAAGGTTTAACTTCTGTGTAAAGTTTCACCTTATGTCGCTTTCTCTGTCTTTCTGTCTTTAATTTGGCTATCTTGTGTGCTACGAAATTCCAAGAGATGTTGCACCACATACTAATGTCTCTCCCTTTGAACATTCTTATGATATTTCTAGAAGAATTAGCTTCTATCATTAACAGTGACAAACTTGCTTCCGGGGGTGGGTATTTTTTGATTTGGTTTGGTTTGGTTTAAAAACTGAACCAGAATAGTCAATTTTTAAATAATATAACTGAAACAGAATCAAAGTAAAGTATACAATCAAATCGAATCGAGCTAATCTGGTCTGATTTGGTTCGTTGGTTTAAACTGGTCTAATTCAAAATAATTTTATTTAAATTTTTGGATAATTTTAAACATTTAAAATATTTATTTTTTATAATTTTAAATTTTTTTAAAATCAAATTTTATTTTTTTAATTATTATAAATATTAAAAGTTATTTTATTATCGATGTATTATCAAAAAATAAAATAAATAATATAATTATAAATTAAAGTCCATGATTAATTATAAATCACATGAATAAAACAAAATCAATCAAAGTCTATGGTCATAAATTAGGATAAAATAAAATTCTATAAAATCCATAACAAATGTCTACCATACTTTTAAGTTTAAATTTTGGAGTCACTCACTTAAACTTCCACAGCAAAATAAAACAATAAAATAAACTTCTTTAAAATCTATAATATCTAAGATATCTTTACATTAATAATAAAATAAAACAATAAAATTAAGTCTTTCAAAATTTTAAATTCATAACAAATATCATCAATATCTTCAAACTTTAACATTCATAAAATTAAAGATAATAAAATAGAGTCCTTGAAGTTCATAATAAATATCTTCCATTTTTTGTAACATTCCGTTTCTTTATTAAAAGTATTTTAATTATTTTAGTATATAAAGATATTTTTTTATTTATATAAAATGCATGTCCGCATACCATTAATAAATAATTGTTACTATAATGTAAAAAATAAGATTGGATGAAATGCTTGAAAAATTCGATCGATTAAAGAGAGCTGAATAATAAGTTGAAGTGAAAGAGTGATTACATTTAATTATTAAATTAGGGTTTAGATATATAAAATTCAAATCATGCAAAATTTATCAAAATCAAGGATACAAAATCATAAATCACTAATCTTGTAGTGATTATTGATGAAATTAAACACTAAATTTATGATGCTTCCAAAAAATAAAAAAACTACGAAGAATTCTTATTTGTCAATTCACAGAGAGAGAAAGAAAGAGTCATATTAAAATGATCAAAAATAATATTTTTTATTAATTAAATAAAATAAAATGATCTTTTATTAAATTAATCTATTTATTATAGTAAAGTTGTTTAACGGATCTGAACGGGTAGTTTTGGGTTGGGTCAAGCTAGGTTGATAAATCAAAAAAGGAAGAAATCGACCCGAATCATTATCACAAACGGGCCTGTTTAGTTCGGTTCTATAGTTAATAGGTAATGAAATTGGCTTGGAACCGGAAAATAAACAGTGACGAATCGATCCGGACTGGTTCCGGTTCAAAAATAGTTTCAATCCATTTTTAAAAAAATTTTTATTTTGGTTTTGGTAAACCGTCGAGTCGAACTGGACCGAATTGTCGGTTCAATCCGACAATTCAAAATAGTAACGAACCCAAACAATTTAGGACTAATTAAGTGTTGGGCCATCGGTTTCAAATATCTGAAATCGGTCCGACCCGACCCATTTATATGGATCCGAAATTGATCCGACTCGTGTGAATAATTCATCGGGCCGGTTCTGACCTATATTTTTTGGATTAGGTCAACCCAACCCATTAGATACCACTATATTATAATACGAGTAACCTTTATTATCAAAGACAAATAGGTTCCGAAACTTGTCTAACAAGTTTCTCAATTATAAATATAAAATTATACTTAGACCTTTATACTTTAAAAATATTACATATAAGTCACAAGTCTGTTTAAACTTATTTTGAATAAATTTATTTTAATTCTATTTATATTTTAAATATTAATAGAATATTATAAGTTACTATAAGTCATAATCAGGTCATTTATCACATCTATCTTTTTGTTAAACTTTTTAACGCGTAAACTATTTACGCTTTTCGACCTAATATTATTATTAGTGCGAGAATTATTTGTGGACTCTCTTCACGGCCAACGAGGAATGACTCAGTTAGTGAGGTGTGAGGGCGATGTGACTATTATTGAACGGAGATTTTTTCACCGGGGAACAATAAAAAATGTGATTGTTTTTGGCAAGGCTTCACTTTTTAAGCATACAAAGAC
>JAVXUL010066986.1:0-10008 GCA_035590515.1 Trichilia minutiflora
TTTTCTCCTTCAGATCTTCATCTAAATCCGCAAAGTTTGACACTCCAGAATCTTGAACTTCAGCCTTTATTTTTTCCACCTTCTCGTTAATATCAGGCCGACAAATAATGTCTTTCAATTTTTTATTGATTTCATGCTTCAACGTAGCAACCTTATTTTTCTTCTCTGATAGACTCTTGGCTTTAGCAAACTCATTCAACATGTCCAGCTTATACTTCAGGCTAGCATAATTACGAGTTGCTACCAAGCCTCGGTTGAAATCATTTTTAAGCTTCGCAATCTTGTCCATTAGAACTGGATGCATGAGTTGGTCCTGAGAATTTGCTCTTAAAAATTCTTCCCTCAATGTTGCAAGCCTGTCCTGAAAGCCCAACGCTTTAACTGCCTCAGTGAACTCATGATCAACCTCTCTTTTCAGTTTCTCAATCATCACATTCAGAGCCACATCCGGTGGTGTGGTAGACGACTCCTTAGCCTTCAAAATTTGCTGTTTCAGTTTTTCAACCTCTCCCTCTAACTCCTGATTTGAAGTCTTGCCAGAAATAGGTTCATCTTTCTTTTTCATGTTGACTTTTCTCTTAGGATCAATCGGGATTCCTTCTTGGAACCCACCAATTTTTCGGAACTTAAGCATGCGATGCTTTAGTATCTCTTGTGTCTCCATCTTCTGAAGCTCCTGTAGGAACCAGAGATTTGTGTGTTAAAAAATAATTGGACAGGGTCTATTCTTGAAGAACCAGTATTAGAGCCACTCACATCCATCGTTTCATTTATAGCAATTTTTATCTGTTGTGAAGTCCAAGATGGATCTGCATGTGCACCCCCCAATGGCTCCTGTGTAGATGAGGAAAAAAAATTTAAGATGCACAGACAATACTGTAGAAGAAAAACGACATTCTCATCCACTGTGACTGCATCAAGGATGGAGGATAAACAAAAGAATATGGCATTCTAGTCGAATGCTCAAACAGCAAAATGAAATGCAAAAATTATAGCTAGTGTTTAATAAAGTAGCCCATGTTTACTCTCAATTATAGCCTGGATAAAGTGCTTTTTATCATCATTTCCAATATGTGTAGGTAGACCAAGGAGAGAATAAGAACGTTAAAACAAAAGAAACAAAAATTTAGAAGACGTGGACATGGAGAAGCTTCTTACGGGAATAATGCCATCAGCAATTTGTAGCTTGCACAACTCTGCTGCAGTAATCTTCAGTTTCTCAGCTGCCTACACAGTAAAAGCATTCAGTGGTCAACTATAAGATAAATCTTCACTGACTAACAAGCGCAAGAGCGTTAGTGCTGTATAAACCTTTGGAGCAGCTTTGGCAGTCTTCCACAATATAGCTGCACATGCTTCTGGACTATAACATCAAAAGTGATGAAATCAGAAAATAAAGATGCAACAGGTAAAAATGATTCACAGAAGTATTACACCAAAACAAGGAAAACCAAATCCACCAAACAACGGAGTAAAAAACAGAATCTACAGCATATATAATAAAATTACTAGACTACGCCAAGCCAGATTCTATGCAGTCGATCTCTAAAGCCAAAGACGTAAAGCAAATGATAATCTAAGCATTTCCACTATGTTGTCAACTACAGGAAAAGAAATGGTTTCCTTACCCTCATTTCACATAAACCCAACACTTTTCATCCATTTCAGTATGATGGTCAAAGAAAGAACATTGGTGGCATATGTATAATTGAAGACATGTCATAAACAGAGAGCTAAGTGTTGGATTGCTCAAATGCTCAAATTTATCACAATTCACCAACAGCAAATAGATAATATGTTAAATGTATTGGTCTACTGGTCTGTAATGCTGCCAATCTGATGATGAAAGATGTTAAATAGGTCTGTCTGCCTAGTAATCTTCCATATTTCAAACAACTGGTCAAAGTTGGTAGTAATGCCATGACCAGATGGAAAAAGTCCACTTCCTCTCGGTTGTGAGGACTACAGTCAATAAATTTGACATAGATTCAGTTTTTACAAACTCAGGCCGAAAAGCATTACATCAAGATTCTAAAAAGTGAAAAAACAATGCAAAAATTAAATCACCTGGCAACGTAGAAAACAGCATTTTCTAGCATCAATAATTTATTAGCACAACCAATGGCCAGAGCACCACCAGAGCCACCTTCTCCAATAACAATGGAAATAATTGGTACCTTCAGACCAAACATCGTCCTCAAATTGTGAGCAATGGCTTCACCCTGCATGCATTTTAGAGCAATCATATTAATGATGAAGAAATGCCAGGAAACTATCTAAATTTGGAAGAATATATCCCCATACTTGGCCCAGCTCTTCAGATTTCAAGTCTGCAAATGCCCCAGGCGTGTCAATGAAGGTAACTATAGGGAATCCATGGTGATCTGCGTAATACAACATGCGTAGAGCTTTGCGGTAACTGTTTAAAAAAATAATTTATCAGTTAAGACAAGATATTATTAGCATAATGAGCTAAACAAAAAATCTAGTTCAATTCTAAATAATATCAAAAAATTTGTGGTCATTATAAACTACATAATTCGTATTGCACATACCCATGTGGAGTAGGCATTCCAAAGTTACGCTGAATGTTCTCTTTTGTGTTTCTACCCTTTTGATGTCCCATAAACATGTACCTTCTACTGTCAATAGTTCCTATACCAGTTACTATAGCAGGATCATCATAACCAGATCTATCTCCATGAAGCTCCACAAACTGGACAAGAGAATAAAAAATACTAAGGTGTTGTATCATTCAAAACACAAAAAAGCCAACAACACCTCATAAAGAGGATAGAAGTATGATTGTTAAAGAGATTATGATTACCGGACCTTCTCAGTAATGTTAAATACATGATCAAGGAAAGTTGGTCTGTTAGGATGCCGCGCAATATTCACACGTTGTATAGGGGTTAAATGTGTATATAAATCCTTTAGAGCCTGAAATCAATAATGGTAAGTGGTGAGAAAAATTTAAAAGTAGAAATTATTGCAATTAAGATGTAATCTGAAGATTAGAATCAAGATCTTATAAGCATTTGGAAAAAATATATACAATAACATGAGCCAAGGCCTTGAAAGCAAGCCTCAAGGGCTAATGAGTGCATCAATAATCTTTGCTGATTATGTGATGTCTGTTAATGCAAATCCTCATGTGTAGCTAGCAACAAGAAAAATGTTCTGTACTACCAGGTTGTGTATATATAAATAGGATTATAGGAAGGACATTTGTGTAAACCAAATCTTGATGAAGACCCTCATTGCCCAGTTACTTTGCATCATTCAATCCCATGGAAGGTAACTTTAATGGTTATGAAGCACAGAGCAGAGGATTAGCATTTTCCATTATATTTAGGTGATTTTATACCTTTTTATTTAGCTTCAGATTTTCCCAATCCATTAGTTTGCAAATAGTTTACTACATTTTTGAGTTTCACAAATCAAAGCTTGTGACAGAAACTGTTGGTAAAAAAAGGAAAATAATTTGGTTGAGGAGAAACAAGAAATGAGGCGCCGCCTAACCTAAAAGCTTAATTGTTGGATCGTGGAGCATAATCAAATATATTGACCATGAGTTATCATAACCATCGGTGTATTTTAGTTTGCATTAACTATGCTATTTAACTAATTGATATCTAACTTCAAAGTTGCTAGTCATTCATGAACATAAAGGTGCTAACACAGTTTCAATGAAAATCACTAAAGAAGAACATCATGTGCAAAATTCAGCTTCAGCACACTTAAATTATAAAGAAAAGTCCAACTATATTTATTAATCACACCTGTTGATACTTATTTTCCAATGATACAATCTGATTAGTGAAATCCAAACCAGTTTCATTTGCCATCTTCCGCACCTGCACTCAACAAAATCATAAAAGTAAACAATCTCACTCAAATCAACAATTAAGTTAAACATCAAAAAATAAAAAATAAAAAAATTACATCAATGATCTTCTTTTCAAGATCAACAAGCGGCTTCTCAAAGTCCAAAGTAACAGGCTTTTGCTTCTCCTTCAACGGCTTGAAATGTGAGAGATGAGTAAGGACTCCTCCTTGCACATTGGGATCGGCATTATCTGGCCAGGGATACTCGTGCTTCTTCACTTTCCTAAGCTTTGCAGATACAGCGTATCCCCTCCTGTTACTGCCAAATCGCGCCCTTCCTAGGGCTTTTAACGGCATAGCAATTACAGTGTTATTGGAGCTCCGAAAAAGATCCGACACTGAAGTTTCCGCTATTGCAACTGAAGAACGAGATATTGTAGACATCCTCGAAAACTCCAACTTCTAATTTAGCTACAGAGAAATCAAATCTGTCTAAATTGAACAAAAGAATTGAAAAAATAAATTAGCTTCAGTTTAAGTACCTCATAATAGAATTACTCAACCTATGTGAGCACAGGATTCACATTTTTTCCAATCAGCCACAACATTAAGCAAAAATTCAAAAATTCATTATTCCTACTATTTCCACACCATATTTTCTTGAGAAATAAACA
The DNA here is from genome assembly GCA_035590515.1 of Trichilia minutiflora. Classification (NCBI taxonomy): domain Eukaryota; kingdom Viridiplantae; phylum Streptophyta; class Magnoliopsida; order Sapindales; family Meliaceae; genus Trichilia; species Trichilia minutiflora. The sequence continues at coordinate 4,503 of JAVXUL010066986.1, forward strand.
AGTAAAACTTGAGACATAAATTTAAAATCATAAGCTCAGATTTCGCGGAAAATTACCAGGAAAGTGTCAGAGAACGTGAGATCTCTAAAGCAAGGAACTAGAAAGAAACTATTATGAACATAAACACACGAGTGGAGATGGTGACTATATTAAAGCAATGAGACAGAAGATCAAAGCATCGTAAAAATCGTCAAAAATAAATAAATAAATTAAAATTTCTTGGGATAGAGAGAGTATGGGGTTTGTACTTCTGTATGTCGATACTTCTTATGTGAACTGGAGTAATAACATTCGAGTCCTTACACTTTTGCGCTTATTAGTTTTTCTGTTGTGCAAAATAGGTCCTCAACTTCTAATGAAATGATTAAACTATCCTCATATCGAATCTTATCCAAAACAGTGGCAGAACAACATGAAAGATCACCCCAAGGCCCAACATTTCGAATGGGATCGGGATCATGGATCTAGTCAGAAAAATGGATAAATATATGCCTTTTATTAAAAATTATAAAAGTTAGGGATATGGATATTATTACCCCAAAGTAGTACAGTGGAAGCGAGGGAGTTTTACCTTTTTCTGCTTGGCAATGAAAAGCTGCCCTTATGTAAACCCTCGTTACTTGGCACGTGTAAAGTCTTATATTGAGACTTGTGATTGTCTCGATGGCTGCAATGATCCCTCTCTCTTCTTGGACTCGACTCCTTGCCACTATGTTCACTTGGGCCACTTCGAAATCTCTATAAGTTCAGATTCAACTTTTCCTTGTATTTCATTTAATGCATCCATGTATATCAAAAACAACAGTTTAATATTTACTTAATATAATTAGTTTCTATTTAATTTGAAAGTAAAATTATAAAAAATTTAAACTAACATTTAATATTTTAATTTTTACCCCACAACAACTTAGGAATTATAGTAATTATATATAGTAATAGTACTTCAATATTAAATATATTCTTAATTAATTAAATTTTTTTAATAATTATAGAGAAAAAAGAAACTTGAATTCATTAAAAAAATAATTTAATTTGTGTTCAATATTAATAACAAATTTCAAAGTCACACCTCTTTTATCAGTAAAAGTTCGTTGTAATTAACATTCTTACTTTTTCGATTAACGAATTATCTTTACGTGAGCACCCATTATGTATAGTTTGATGATTCTAATTCTGAGGTATATTTGTGTTGTTCTGCATTCGAATTATTGAGAGTGTATTTAAGAATAAGAGTTTGATATAACTCTGATTTTATTCGATCGTTTGATACTATCGATCTTACAATCGAGTTAAATATCTATTAATTAAAAGTCTGAATTATATTTTGATAATAATACTCTAAATAATCGAGGACCTAATTCTCCTTGACGGAGTCTCCGAAAATGTTAATTGATTGTCAAAATTTTTAGGTTAAAAAAAAAAAAACAGAAGAAGAATTATCTTTAGGTGACTGAGTAATACTTCCAATGCAGTTTAGGATCAGACAATTATTAAAATTCAAACTACATTTGTAAATTATTATGTTTAGTTCACATGGACCACGATTGTAAGGAGTGAGGAATAAATGTGATGTCTCGTAGTGGATTACTTCTACATGGCTTCCAAATTATTAGGAGGTGATTCGATTTCTGCATTTGAGAATTTTTCTTGTTAATCAGGGGGTAATTACAAAAATTCATGGGTTGGATGGGGGTAGGTTAGGTTTGGTAGTTTGCAAATCGTTCTCATTGGTATAAGTAGTCAAATTATTATCCTTTGTTGGCAAGCTTTGACTTGTGAATAAAATAACAAAGACCACAAACATGAGAGTATCACGTGCCGAAGCTCGGAGAATTGAATAGATGACGACGTTTCTCTGTACCTCAGCTGGTCAAATTATTTTTAGAAATAATTTTTAAAAAGAGGAAATAACATAGTTTAATTTAATATTCATCTTTTTTTTCATATCTTTTTATTGTTTTTTGAGTTTAACTATTATTAAGTTTCTCACAATCTTAATTTTTTTTTTAAGATAATAAAATTACGAGCGTTTATTATGAGAGATAATCACTAAATTAAAATTTTTTTTATTTATAAAAAAAAATTCATGAGTTGAAACCTTTTTTAAAGTTAAAATAATTGATATAGAAAAGTTATAGGATCTTATATCATAGTTAAACCCTTTATTAATTAAAGAAGTGTTAGAATTTAACTTGTTATCTACAACCTTTGTTAATGAGAAGGTATTGAGATTTTACATTATGACTAAGATAGTTGATAAAGAAGTTTCGGATTTTTATGTGATGATCAAAATATTTTTTTAATAAGATATCAAAATTTTATTTTATAACCGAGACCTTTATTAATGAGAAGATTTTAAAGCTCAATACTATGTCTACTAATCTTAGACAATCATTTTCAAACATCGAGTTTTTTATTCCAATCGTGATAATCTCAAAAGTTGATTAATATTTAAAACCTAAGTTCAATCAACTCCTAAAATTTTCGACTGTATATTTGAATTTTTAAGTTTTCAGAATTTATTTCATAACTGCTTGATCTCTTATTTCTTTTATGATACTCTTCTCGATATTAATAGACTTTTATAGGGTGTTATCATACAAGGGTTTTTAGAGTCTTAAATATTTTTTCGAATATCAAATTTCTTAATTTTTAGTAAAAATTGGCTTTTAACAAAAACTCATATCCTAACTTGAATTAATCTTCACTTGACAGCTTATCTTTAAATGTATAGTCAACGTTCATACACAAACCTTAAATGTGAATTTAAGTCTCTTAAATATTAAACCACGCATCTGTTTCTTTATGGGTCACAAGATAAAAACATCTTTATTCTTAATGCCATTACCAAATTATCTTACTCATTATTGAATTAGGATTTTTTTTGAATTTAGTGGTTACTTTTCGGAGTCCCGAAGTATCTTATAGTTGACCTAACATTATTCTTACCTTTTGTTATATCAACCGATAGGATTTTTCAAATTAATTCATCTGGGGCCTTTCACTTTACTTTATAAGTATCCCTTTTGACCTTTTATTCTTTCATTTACATCTCCTTTGTACTTGAGGTTTCATTCTCTAATTCTTGATAACTTTCTCTCTACTCTTGAAGATTATTTCGTGTGTTGAACTCCATGCTCTCACAAATTTTGGGTAAGTTTTTCCTTTTCCACTTAGGAGATTTATGGTTTTGCATTTGCTAGTAATATGAATGTAGACATAAGCCTCTAGGGGTTTGATTAACCTGACTTTCCCTAAATTTATTGATCATCTTGAATATTCTTTAATTATTTTCTTCCCCAAATTTTAGGTAAAAATATTTTATTTCAAATGAAATCGAGGACTCTATTTCAAGGAAAATTGAGGCTCCTCCGTGTGAAGACATCTCATATAAGCATTTGGTTATTATTATGGCTCTTTCCTAAATTTCTAAGGTGAGGAGACACAATATTGTCTTTGAGGTAGGTACTTTCGCTTTCATCGTGATGGAATCAAATATGAAAGTTTATATAAGATGTTACACAATTCTTGAGAGTATATATCTTAAAATCCTTGAACCAGACAAAATACCTAATTACCCCTTAAAAGATAAGATATCTTTTAATAAATAATTATTTCATCTTAGGTTAGGTTTTTCCTTTAAAATTGTTTTGTTAGGATTTTTGAATTTTTTGAAATATCTTCGTACCAATTAAATTAGAATAATTAGAGAATTTTATCTAATTTATATGTGCTCTAACATAAGATTTTTGATTCTTCACCCACAATAAAAGAAATTGGATATCTATATATTTTAAAGAAAAATCCGAAAAGAACTCCTCTTAAAATAACAACAACTAAATTTATATTTTAAAATGTTTAGTGTCGAATATTCTTGTTATAGTATTTGATTATTTTTTATTAATAGTTTACTGTCTTTATCAAGACTTGATTTTTTTTTCTTCCAATAGATCTAAATCTAGATCTTTCTTTGAATAGATCTAAATCTAAACAAAAATATTCTTATTATAATTGATATTTTAATTGACGTGGAGGTTTTAAAATTTTTTAAAACTTTTGATAAAAAACTTTTTATTCTAAGTTATAACAATTTTAAAATTTGATCAATATTTAAAACTTGAAACCAATTAATTATTGAAACCTTCAATTATAAATTGAATTTATGAATTTTTAGAGTTTATTTCATAATTGTGGTATCTTTGAGTTCCTGTATAACATTTTTTCCGCAACAATAAGTTTTTTACGGAATGTTATTACGTTGGATTTTTAGAGTTTCGAATATTTTTTTGAATAATTATATTTTTAAATATTTTAAAATTAATTATACGATTTTTGTCAAACAATTTTGGTGACAATCATTATTATCAAAATCGCGTTTTTAAACAGTAAAAATTACGTTTTTAACGTTTTTTACAAAAAAACGTTTTTGATTTTAATTAAAATCGAAAACAGTAAAACAGTAAAAATATTTAACCGTTTTTGATCGTTTTTGATCCATTTTAATCGATTTTAATCGATTTTATTAATTTATAAAAATATTTTAAATATTTTATTATTTATTTATTATTAAAAATTCCGTTTTTACGTTCCGTTTTTACGTTTCGATTTTATATTCTATTTTTTTAAATAGAAAACGATTTTAATTAAAATCACGTTTTTGATAATCTTGTCTGAAAATAGTAATAAAAAAATTATTTATGTGAAGAGAAAGATTCCTCCGTGGACTATGTTATAGACAATGATGGGGGACTCTGGCTCTGTCCCTGAAAATGGCATAGGTTTTTCTGACTGCTTGGAAGGCAGTGGAAAGGAACCCCAAAGCCAACTTCGGAAGAGTTGCAATTTAGAGGATGGAAATTCTTCAGTGCAGCAGTATAAAAATGTAGTTGCTATTGTTGATCGTCGTGTGGAGGACTTCTGTTGTTTTTAAACATTATAAACAAATATACCTGAAGTAGAGAAGGTTTTTATGTTAAAGAAAAGGAATTTATTTATTAATAAAATTAAATATATTTAAATATAAAAAATAAAAACATAACTGAGGTCCTCCCTCCTAAAATAAAGGATATAAATTTTAATTGATAGTTATAATTTCTATAAACAATAAATTCTTAAAATCTAAACTTGATTTTTTTAAATCAAATGTGAACATTAATTTACAGAAGCAAATAATCAACAACTTCATCCACCCGAAAGTTACTTGCTCCTAATTATTTGATGAAGATATTAACATTTAAAATTTTTCACATCACTCCTGCTCTAATAAGAGATGCCCTTTTGTTTTGAAATATTATAAAATAAGCCCACCTGCTAATCAGATCACATAGTGAATAATGTAGGGGTGGTCTTTAGGATCCAAACTTAATGGTGGAAACTTAAAGTTATGGTATAATTGTTTAAATTTTTTTTCTAGTTGGATAATGGATATTGACCCAACACTCAGCAGACTTGTACCAATTTCAGCTTGGTCAACCGCCATGCTAAGTGATAGTCAATTGTCAACCAC
>JAVXUL010066997.1:0-10007 GCA_035590515.1 Trichilia minutiflora
TGGCTTCGTTTTCTTCAATAAAACAAAAACAACCAATTGAATTTGAGTTATGTGCTTCTCCCGTTGGCTTCCAATTTGCAATTTGAGAGATTGAGTCAAAAATTGAATTTGCTTCTTTCTTCTCCAGCAAGCTTACGGGCAGAAAACAGAGAGCTTCTTCTTCCATTGTTCATTATTGTTCTTCATTGTTTAAGAAAAGAAACCAACGAAAGATAAGAGAGAAATGGAAGATAGACATGGAAAGGTGTTTTCTTACATCTTTAGTCTTCCAAATACATGTGTGTATAGGTTTTCTAAGTGTAGAAAACCATGAAATGGCTTACGGAAGTCATGGACTTTTTCTAAGTTTTCAAGAGTTTAATTGAAACCATTGAAGACATGTTGGTGTGTGCATGTTTTGGAGGCAATGGGAAAAGCTCCTTGCTTGTTCCAAGCTAAGCCGTAATGGTATGTATGATGTTTTAAGTATTTAAATTGTTTAAACCTATAAAAAATTTAAATACAATGCATAGGGAACCATTAGAGATCCTAGGATACTAGAATTGTTTTTAGCAACTTTCATAATTCCATTCCTTATATGTGAGCATCTTATCAATTTTAAGACTTGCAGTCGAGGTTCTAATAATTTCTTTCTTGCTAGAGTCCTAAAACAAAAAAATCAAAAAGATACCTAAATTTAAAGGAATCAAAAAACATTGACGAACCCGCAAACAGTTAAGAAGCAAACAGTGAACTTGTCCTACATCACTGAGATATGTCAAGCGACTGATATTAACATACCACAATATTACACACAACTCGTACAATAAACAGTAAGTTAATTAGCAACCTGTTGACGTAAAATATATGAATTTCAAACATACAAATCAAATTAATTCTAACCTGAAACTTTTGTCTTTTTTAGTTGCTCAGCAACTTTGGCAGCTTCTGTTTCTGCTTCTGCCCTAACAATCCAATCCGCTTGACTTCCAGCAAACTTATTCCTGAAGTGTTCTACTTCTTCATTTTTCTGGTCATCGGTTTATTTCATCTGGTGATTATGAGTATGAGGCCAAAAGAAAAGGGACAATCATACCCGATTTACACACTTCCCACAGAATATAAATACATACATAAATAAAAAGAACGTAAAAGTAGTAGACAATTGTTATAACAATAACTACCAATTCCTTGAATAACGTCACTGGTGTCCCAATCTTATGACCTGCAGGGATCATCTCACAAGGTCTTTCAATATACATGGTGTGGTTTTCAATATGCATGCTGTAGATTGATAGTTATTGTTTCAAGAGTAACAAAATATATCTGACATCAATGTAGAAAAATCAGAATTACCTATCATTAATCTACTAACAATACAAGCCGTTTGTCTTTTGCATCTTGCATAGTTAGCTACCATTCATTAAATACCATGAATCTACTAATAATACAACTCGTTTCTCCTTTTCAATGGTTGAGTCCCCATCCTGGAAGAGAAAGTTAGCTCCAATTCTCAGATATCTGGAAAATTGATTCGCAGGTCAGATGAATTAAGATAAACTTCTATGGATAACATTATTCCAGATAGATGCAGCATTCCTAAGTGTTGCAGAGTCAGCCTGATGAAGAGCTCCCACTGTGAGAACCTGATGTCCGAAGTCTAGAATCCATGAGCTACAACATTGTAATAATTAACTATAACAGATAATAGAGGCTCTCCTTATGTTGTGAATCAAATTGGACAGGTGTTTCATAACCAAAGTACATACCACATGTTGGTCAGGAGGTTCACGCAGAGTTATCAACACTCCGAATAAGCCAAGGAATTTGTTCCTGTGCATGAGGAGTCAATGGGTAACAATCATGACGGGGAGTAATCACCAAACCAAACCTATTCAGATGTACCCTTGGATGTTGTATCTGTCAAATGGCATCAAAGAGTAACCATTAGAACTATCTATTACCCTCTCTGCATGCTGAAGGCAAAGTCATAGCACAATAACCACATAAGTATCATGGTAAAATATAGAACATGCTGAAAAATGAAGTAATTCAAAGAATAGTACATGAAATGATGGGTAATAACAAACATGCAATTAATCACACAAGAATGGTTACCTTCTGACAAAAAATGAAAATGTAAAAGCAAACAATAGCAGTCCACTTACAGTCATCTTGTACAAGAACCTATGTGGAAACATGAAGAAGCACACAAAAATTCAACTCTCTGCCCCATATTTTGGCATCAATATCATGTAAATGATACTTCACATTCTATAAGGGTAAACAAAAGGATAAACTTTAACCTGAACAACAAAAACACTTTGTGGAACTAACTGTTTTATGGAACTTGCAACAGAAATACTATCTCGACCTGAAGCAACAACCAATAATGGGCCCTCCCTGGAACAAAGCACTGACATGTTTTTCATTTATGGAAAAAATAAAGTACCATACTGTTCAGCTGTATGAATTGAAGCTTGCATCAGAAAACAGATGGCTTAGAAAAACATGCTTTTATTTACAAAATCCAGAAACCAATCTAACCTTTTGTAAGTAGCTGGTTGACTATGCTATCATGAACTTCTGTACCATCTCGAGTTGATCCTCTAGACTGTAAATGCAAAAAAGAAAGCGTGCATTAAGCTGTCTGTTTTCGGAAACAGGAAAATCGATACACCTTTGCACTATACATATGTGTGTGTATGCGTGCCAAATCAACCTGAAATGTACAACGAGACTATTAGTAAAACTGCCTTCAACCCATACTTTTCCCCATTGAAATTAGAATTGGAGCTCCATAATTTTACATCGTAAACAAGATGTAATCCAAACATTAAAGAGTCATCACCTGCACATAAACACTACAACAATCGTCGCAACCACAACTTAATCGCCATTTTATTTCTGAAGTAAGCTCCACCGTTGGGCCCGAAATCTAGATGAAGTCCTAATGATAAATAGTTTATAAATTGACACGTATATACTTCACAATCCCCAGACCTAGAATGCTGACGAGATATATTATTTCGTACACGTATGGTCAAGAACGGAGTCTTTATATCAGCTAACTCTAGGCTCTTAGCGTAGAACCCCGATTCTCGCAATAAGGCAGGCAGTAGAATGCACAATGGTATTAGGGCTGTGCGTAGCTCAGCAATAGAAAATACATCTGGTGATGGATCATATATGGCAACATGACGGGCAGGAAAATCAACATAGCATGTAATCCAATGCATAACCTTAATGCACCAAGGGACTAATAATCGATTGACCGATGCCCAAGGTCTATGCAGACCTTGTCTGCTACCCTGAGTATATGAAGTTACACTCGAATCAGGGAAGAACTTGCATTTCTCCAGCTCGCCCTTCTTGTATCCATCCCATTTAGTTTTTAACAGTTGCTGCATTTAACAAGAGGACAAAATAATTAATATTAATGAAACCACTCGTATCCATTAAGGTCTTTAACAATCGTGTACATAATTACAATTGAATCCTTACAGATTACGTGGTGCATACAACTGTCCACTCTTGTGGGATCGTATTCGAAAATAATTGTTATTGTCATGCCAACAAAGTAATATATTCATTAATATGCTGTAAAAAATATGAACTCATCGTTGGTTAACAACTAATAATATAAGAAGTAACGGTAAAATATGTAAAACTAATTGTTTCTAACCCCATCTTCCAGTCAAGAAATAGGTTGGGATACAACTGTCAACCATGGAGGTGTTATTCGAATGGTATCTATTTCAATTTCATTGCCAGCAATGCTAATCCACTCCATGAATTGTTGCTGTAATGCATTTGGGACCAGTACCCGCGGGTCAATCTTGTAGTCTGCGGGGTACTTGCCCCGAATGAACTCTATCATCTCTGGCTTTAATCATTTACTCCTCATAGCCTCTTATGTGTAGGGTGTCCTAGCATGGCGACTTCTCTTATATAACCTCCCGAACTTGCTAGAAACGTATTCTTTATCTCCCTTTTCTGGTTGGTTGACCTAAAACCCAAAATGCATGTAGAGTATAACAACTTTATTTAGGATATATAAACTCTGGAAAATAATACAAACCTATATACTATCAATAGGAGTACCAATACGCTCATCTTGGATTTTGGTAGTCGTGGTCTCCACAACCCCCAAAATGGTCTGTGGCAAGTTTTATATTTTTTCGGTTAATAATCGTATAAGAAAAAAATACATCCATTAAGCTATAGAATTCCAAAATTGTGCATGCTTGTGCCTCCGCGCTTCTGTTACCTACATCGGCTACATCAGTTTAACCGCAATTATGAACCTGGAATCAAAAATTAATATAGAGTTAAACGAAGAGCATAAGACAAAATTATTTTTTGGATATATAACCTTGAAAATGAAAAAAAGGAACCTGTACACTATCGGTAGGAGCACCGACATGCTCATCTTGGGTTCCGATAGTCATGGTCTTTATAACCCCCAAAGTGGTCTGTGGCAAATTTTATATTTTTTCAGTTAATAATTGTGTAAGAAAAAAATACATCCATTAAGCTATAGGATTGCAAAATTGTGCATGCCTGTGCTTCCGCGCTTCTATCGCCTACATCGGCCACATCAATTTGACCACAACTATGTACCTGGAACCAAAAATTAAAAATAAAGTTAAATGAAGAGCATAAGACAAAGTTATTTTTTGGATATATAACCTCTGAAAATAAAGAAAAAACCTTGTACACTATCAGTGGGAGTACTGACAAACTCATCCTAGGTTCCAGTAGTCACAGCCTCCACGATCCCAAAAGTAGCCTGTGGCAAATTTTATATTTTCTTAGTTAACAATTAAGTAAGAAAAACAATACATTCATTAAGCTATAGGATTCAAAAATTGTGCATGCCTGTGCTTCCGTGCTCGTATCACCTATATCGACTACAGTAGGTTGTCCCCAACTATCAAACTGAAACTAAAAATTTTAATCGAGTTAATATAGTTAATAATAGTAACATTAAGAATTATTTGTACACACCTATTTGTCATCGAGCTTAGTCTGTACGTTGTAAGACGGAGTGTGTTGAGACGTATCAACCTTAGTCTAAAAAGATAACCTCGATTTAGTACCAATTATATTAATAACACATAAGGTTCGTAAATTGTATATACCTCTACACCCCCAGTTATAGGGACAATATTTACATCATCAACTTGTTGATCATCAAACATAGGCTAAGTACTGACTGTCGTATTTGACTTCATCCAATTGCGGACCTCAACCATAAAGTCAGACAAATTTTTGGCTTGCTCAACTTGGAATTGTTACACTTCATCAAGCTTCGTTCCAATCAACTCCATCTCCCTCATAATCTTCCTATAGTCATGCTGAGAACTAGAGACATAAAACTATCCCTCGATGAGAGAGAGTGGAGAATCCTCACAGACAGGGGACGAAGATTGATGTGGAGACTGGTGAGGAGATGGAATTTAATGAAAGAATGGAGATCGGTTGGGTGTCAATGTTTGAAGGGGAGACTGATGAGGGGAGGAAACCCGATGGGGAGATGTAGTTATAACTCGATCGTCATTGTCATTATTTGGCCTTGATGAACGTTGACGATGAAATGTCCCTTATGAATTGAAAATCACCAATCAGTTTAATTTTATTAGTGATACACTATTTTAATCATAGTAATTATGCTTTATGTTAAACAACAACATATGAAAACCATTTTTACCCTACTAACGTCTGAAGTCCAAGCATATAATTCATCATTTGTCCTCAAGGCATCGCTATACTCACCCTCTGCCACACCATTGAACCTAAGCAATCAAATATAAAAAGCCTTTTCCAACCCCCTCCATTGTTGGATATAGTTCTTTTTTATATTTATCCATCTATGCAATAATAAAAAATTATTACAAATGACATTATTATATACGAATAAAAGATTTAGTCAAATGTTACCATGTTCGGGTTGAATATCTTGACTATTTGATCAATGCACACATTCTTATATCTTGACCACCAACCAAGAATATGGGGAATGCGCACACATGGGCATATAACAATCAATTGTCCAGCCTCCTCAAGTGCCTCATATATCCATATTTAAACAAATTGAATTCAATTATTCTTACAAATAAATAACAAATTAAAACAAATATAGCCAACCTATAATATACCTGAAATATAATAGTGAAACCCTGAACATTGTATGTGTTTGCAAGGCATATCGGAATAGTGCAGTTGAGGCTCCTGTATGTATATCGCTATACAATGGTTCCCTAAGAGTATTGATTGAATGCGTCTAAGTCATCAACAATTTGTAATAGCCAAGTGTTAGTATGGTAATGCCCAGGTCTACCTAACAACCACCTTTCAACCAGATAATATAGGGACAACTTAACTACATCTGTATTATTTATTATGTTGAAGTCAAATCCTGCATAAATACTATCTAACTGACGTAATATAACTCCTCTACGGCCACCAAAATACTCATTTAGCAGTCGATCACTACCACCTTCAAAAATCAGATAGGATCCAAAGTTGAGACCTGTGATAAGTCCAAACTCCTGTCGGGAGAATCTCAGTTGTGTTTCTCTAAAAGAAAACCACACCTCTTCATTAGTGGCATCTATCTCAACTTGATAAAGAAGAAGTGATGTATAAGTTTCTCAGAGAAATGAACATCCCCAACCTCAAGAAAGTATCCAAGACAAATACACTTGAATAATCTTTTTTGTATTTTGGTCAACTTGTCTCAATGTCATCCACAACTCCGCCTTTAGACAATGTGGTCACGACAACGGGAAAGTGATTTGATCTTGATATCTTCAAATTTGCATCAACAATTGTCAACCTAATTAATACATAATATAACAAACATATAAGCAATTATAAAAACGAAGGTTAAACCAAATATGAAATTATTTTAAATACGAACATTTATAAAAACACATCCCAAGCTAGTTTCAAATTCATTCAATACAACATACTTTCGAACACACTCAATACAATATACTTTCAAATACATTTACTCCTATCACTTTAGAACAAAAGCAAAACAACTTACTTTCAAGCATAACTCTCCGCGATACTTTCGAACATAGATGAAAACTTACTTTCGAGCATAGATCTCAACAAACTTTCAAACTCTTTTAAAACAACATACTTTTGAACACACTTTTTCCTATACTTTCGAACATTTACAAAATAATATACTTTTGAACACAATATTCACACACACTTTTGAACACTCAAAACACTACACTTTTGAACATAGATAAAAACTTATTTTCGAACACATATCTCAATAAACTTTCGAACTCTTTCGAAACAACATACTTTCGAACACACTTTTTTCTATACTTTTGAACATTCACAAAATAACATTCTTTTGAACACAATATTCACACACACTTTTGAACACTCTCAAAACACCACACTTTCGAACATTTACCAAATAACACAATTTTGAACACAGGTTTCACGATACTTTCTAATACTGTCAAAATAATACACTTTTGAACATTATTAAATAACATGCTTTTTGAACACACGTTTCACAACACTTTCAAATATTCTAAAAATAACCTACTTTCAAATACAATTCATCTCGACACTTTCAAACATTTGTAAAATAACATACTTTTGAATACAATTTATCCCGACACTTTCAAACAAATATCCAAACGACTGACTTTCGAACGTTATCGCTATTCTAATGTTCTGAGTGTATTCTACCCATCGACGACTCACATTCAGACTAAAAAAAGTAACGCATTAATACATCTATCTACCTACGTATTTATAACCTACAAATTGCTTAGGTTTTCTAATTTTGGAATGAATAACATAAAGATTCAAAAATAAATGAACATAACTTATGGTTTTCGGAGAGATTCAAGTGTCGATTTTAGTGTTATTAACGTCTGAGATTAATGGTTCACTGATCGACACGTCAGAAGCAGGGAAATAGGCCGAACAACGATATTGTGGTGTCATGAATCGCGCGCTTAAACTTTAGTCGCTCAATTTATATTTTAAACATTCAAGGTAAAATCGTCATACTGCTTGATTAATGGTTTATTTGGTTAATGATTTTAAACTGAGGTTATTTTAGTAAAATTATTTAAAAAGATAGTCATTTTCGTACATTTCCCTATATATTTGGTTAAAATAAATATTTATTTTATAATTTATTATAGAATTGATTAATATCCAAGAACAAGAGAAAAAAAAAAGAACTAAAAAATTCCACTTTTACACATACTAAAAAATATCATTTTCTAATGGCATTTCCTAACGCACCGCACAATTTAGGAAGTGCCACTTCTTGTACACTATATTATTATTTATTTTTTTATTTAAACAATAAATGTAATATTAATAAATATGTAATGAATAAATATTTTTAGATAATATTTAATAATATATAATTATTTAATTGATAAATATTTGATTAATTAATAAAATAATTATTTAAATAATATTTAATTGAATTAAATAATTTTTAATTAATAAATTACTTGATATCATTATGTTAATTAAATCAATATTATTTGATATTATTTCGTACTGAAAAGTTAAGATTTTTTTATTTTCTTAAATTTATTTCTCATTATACGAAAAACTAATTAACTTAATTTATTATACATTTGTTTACAATTATGGTTAAAATGCTAACAATTATCATTTGATTTGAAGATTTATGGGAACACACATCAAACGGTGGTAGGGTTTGTTCTTGAAGATAGTATTGGTAAACTGAAAAAAAAACATATTATTGGGTCTTGCTTTTTATGTTATAAATTGTAAATAATTCTATATTTGTAATTTGCAAGTTAAGAAATCAATTAGTGAATATACATGAGAAGTATGTATTGTATCTCTATTATTATAAATATATAATATAATTTATATACATATCTTTCATTATCTATTTTTTAAGTCATAATTGTTCATTGATTTTTAATTAAAATGCTTGAAAATATATTAAACAAATTTCATAATACAGGTATGAAACAATTTAACAGACATACAACATGCGTACCTTACCATTGATTAAGCGATTGGTATCATAATGGTATTGTAATACCCTATAGTTGAAATAAGGATACTTTGGTCATTTTAGACATAAGGGCATTTTTGTCATTTCATAAAATACATGTTCGGGTGCTCGATATTGTGTTATTAACTGTAACATTCCGCATTTATGTGGGAGTATCATGGTACGCTAAGTAGTTGAAGCAATGTTTTGTCGCACATGAGGTTTAGGGGCAATTTAGTCTTTTTGATAAAAAGGGCATTTTTGTTCTTTTATAAAATATCCATTCGGGTGTTAAATTTACTCATTATTATCATATTAATATTTAGTAAGGGGATAAGGTTCATTTAATGAAAATTAGAAGAGTTTAGAGGGACTTCCGTTGAGGCATCATCTGTGCACCTAAGCTTCCGAGCTAAATTGCCGTTGATCCGAAAATCTGATTGATGTGCGGTTTATTTCTAATGAAAGAGGACAGAATAAGGTTTTCATAGAATAAAATTTCATAAAAATTAGAGCTTATATGAGTGAGAACGGACGAATTTCCGCGAGCTCATATGCATCAGAAGGTATCATCCGCGCACCTGCACTTTCGAGCTTAATTCCCGTTGATCCGGATATCCGATTGATACGTGGTTTGCTTCTAATGAAAGAGGAAAGAATAAGTATTTCATATAAACAAATTTCATGGAAATTGTATCTCAAATGAGTGAGAACAGAAGCCTTATTGCAAGCTATTTGGCATAAGGAGACAGAATGGGAGAGGGACCAAGGGTAAATTGGTCATTTCCTCCCCTCTAAACTTGTATTTAAGAGCTAAGCTTTTTCATTTGCTTCATTTTCTTCTCCTCCCATCAGCCCCTATTTTTTCTCATTCTCTTTGGGTTTTCTCCACATTTCTTCCATTTTATTCAGTTTTCTACCGATTAAAACACTGTTTCTTGCTGTTAATCACTAGTCCTCAACACGAGCTACACTCTACAACTTTTATTTTGCTGAT
>JAVXUL010067008.1:0-10007 GCA_035590515.1 Trichilia minutiflora
TTTTCTATTGGATATTGGCTTGGACATAACCAATTGGACTCTTGGCAAAAACACTCCTTGTGGATACGACACTTGGATTCACTAGACTACTCTACAACAAGACTACCTATACTTGGGTACAAAATCTAATTGAGATCAAAACGCAATGATGAACATTTCGTAAACATGTATCAATACAAATTATATAAGTACCGATACTTGTAATAGACAAAGCGTGATGACGAACATTTCCTCGATGTGTATTCATACCCTTTATGAAATTAAATACAGAGACGAACATTTCGTCAACATTTATCGATACAAATCACATATATATCAATACCCTTCAATGCAGTGAACTAACAAATCGATCTCATCTCACATATTTATCAATCATCTCAATATATATATATAGATAGTTTCATAAAAAATAGTTTTCAATACTTTGAAAAATACTCTAACATACAATAATCAAAATTATTCATATGTAAAATTCATTTTTATGCATAAAACAACTACAAATCATATTCAATCACATTGAATCATGATTTCAGCCAACCAACCAAAACATACAACTCTCATACTTATGATTATATCATCAACAGCCAATATATATATACACATAAAGTTTTTCATATTCTTAGCAGGTGGCTTTGATACCACTTGTTAGGGTGGAGGTGAAACTGTTATTTACTCCAAGTTCGGGGTTATGACCATAGTATATATATGTATATAAATAGAAGAGTATTCTCATACCTCTTTCCTCGTTATACAGAAAATTAATTCGTCTTTTGTCACATCTATGCATATCCACACACCGGCCTTTCGTTGATTGTTTTGGATCTATGATTAGAGACTAGCTTGAGGATTAAATTCTCTTAATCAAAGCTTCTTTAAGCTCTATCTATAGTCTCTTCTCTCTTTAGAAGATATGGTCATCTTTAATCTTGAATCTGATAAAGCAAGCTACAAACTTAGTAACCTCTTCACTCTACACTATCCAAGCACATAAGAAGCATGAAGAAACAATTTTCATCTTGGAAAATTAAAGAAAATAATTTTTGTTTCATTTTTATGGTGGCCAAATAATCCCTTTCACAGGAGGAAGAAGAACCTATATTTTTCTTTTCATTTTCTATTTTATAAAATTTGATAATTATCTTCTTATAGCCAATCAAAATTGGCACATCTGGACCTTTTATATGATTTCAAATATTAGGCTATTTATCAATTAAAAATAAATGGAAAAATTAATATTATCTTTAACAATTAAAAAAATAAAATTAAATCAATTAACATTTAATTAATTTGACTTTTCATTACTTATGGCACAATTACCAAATTTTCATTAGTTAATTATTTATTTCCTTAATTATTAAGAAAATAATTAACTAATTTAAATTAATTAACAATTAATTAATTTTATTTAATGATTTTATAAATTAATGGTAACATTTACCACTTAATCCTTTGAATAATTGTCAACATAACAAGCCAGTATATTAATTTACCATAAGTTATATATATACTTATGTTGTCATTTATTCTTTAACTCTTTAAAGACTTATAAATATATATATTTTTATATATATATTATTCGGTCCCTTTATTATTCCGGAAGGTTTTAGTCTTCGTTCTAAATAAATTTTTTTTTTTCGAAAACAACTTCCAAATACATAAGGATTTCGGTGTGACCATGAAGGTTCATAGTGAATTAGCTGTGAGTCTTTTCTGAATATTTCAGAACTCATTAACTATAGTTAGTATCTAGTAATATGCTATAGTCCTTAATTCACAGTAAAATAATTTTTCATCAAACCTTACTTTGATTGTATGTAACATGTAAGTAACATCCTTTTGTTGTCATATCCTAATCAAATTAGGGTTCATGGTATGTCAATAATCTAAATTTGATCTTTTATGAATTATTGATCATTATGTCCTGAACATGCCATCATGAACTCCTTCATACGGCTTTTAATTAGCTCTAACCAAAGACTCTGTTTCAGACATCTATTAACATTTGTGTAGGAACTCGAACTGGAAGAGAGTCAGTGAAAACTCACAATCTTATTCTATGAGCTAATAGATCCCCTCTTGATCATCAACCAAACTCTTATATAAACAATGTATAGCTAAATCGACTTCTTGTATAAGACTTGACTAATCCTATACTTATACATCATATGAACTATACGCATCTATACAAGATTTGATTTGGATGTCTCAGGTCAAATGACTACATCGCACACTAGTGTAATCTACCAATAAATCATTGACTATATACATACCATGTGATTTATCGTTGATTGATCACGTTCGATAAATAATTCACAAACTATAAATCCATACTAATACTCTTATGACAATATTCATGCTGTAAGCCTACTTATATCAGTCCATGATATCTTTAGGCGACACTCAATATGCCTACTATATGATATTAATATCCAGTCAAAATCACTTACATAGGGATTGTTAAAATGTTAGTCCTCAAAATACTATATTTAGACCAATTGTAATATGCCAAATTATACACATTGGACTTGAAAAATTTATGAAAATTTGATAATTATCCATTTCCTTAACTATTAAAGAAATGATAATTAATTTAAAAATAATTAATAAATAATAAAATTAATGATTTCAAAAACCAATGATGATAATTATCAAATGGCCCTTAAACAATTATCAATATGAAAAAAATCTATAATATTTTGAAATTATCAAATTGCCCTTAGTCACATTTATTTCTTTAATCATTAAAGAAAGCAAATAATTAATAATATTAATTAATAAATTAATTAATCATATATTTATATGAATTTCTAAAATCTACATTAATGTACAATTATCATTTTGATCTTGAATAATTATTTATTTTCTTAACTATTAAAAAATAATAATTAATTCAAATAAATTAATAATTAATTAATTTTGATTTAATAATTTCATAAGTGAATGTGACAATTACCAATTAGCTCATGGTTAATTGCTAAAATAACAACTAAGTATATTAACTTATCATAAATTATAAATATACTTTTTTATCATAATTCTTTAATACCTTAAATAATTATATATATATATATATATAATTCGGTCTTTAATTATTTCGGATGGTGCTAGTCTCTTTTTTGAATAATTTTCTCTTTTCAGAACAGTTTACTAATGCATAAAGATTTAGGTGTGACTATGAAGGTTCATAGTGAATTAACCGTGAGTTATTTTTGAATAATTCAAAACTCAATTACTATAGTTGGCATTTAGCAATACACTATAGTTCCTAAATTCACAATGAAATAATTCTTCATCAAACCTTATTTGATTGTATGTACTATACGGGTAATGTCCTTTTGTTGTCTTATCCTAATCAAATTATGGTTTATGGTGTGTCAATATCCTGAATTTGATCTTTTACAAATTGTCAATCATTATATCCTGAACATACTACTATAAACTCCTTCATGTGGCTTTTATCTAGCTTCGATCAAATACTTTGATTTAGATATCTATCGATATCCGTTTGATAACTCGAACTAGGATAGAGTCAGCAGGAACTTTAAATCCTATCGTACGAGCCAACATATCCCATTTTAATCATCAACCAAACTCTTATATAAACAAAGTATAACTAAATCGGCTTCTTGTATAAAACGTGACTTATTCTATACTTATACACCATATGAACTATATGGATTCATACAAGATTTGATTTAGATGTCTTAGGTCCAAGAACTACATCGGATACTAGTACAATCATTCGATAAATTATTGACTATATGCATACTATATGGTTTATGATTGGTCAAGTTTGATAAATAGTTCACAGACTATAAATCTGTATTAATACTCTTTTAACAACACTTATATTATCAGTTTACTTATATCAATCCATGATATCCTTAGGTGATAGTCAATATGCCTATTATATGGTATTGATGCTCAGTCAAAACCACTTACGTAGAGAATAGATTTGATAATTCTAGTTAACAATTATCTAGACAATTTACATATATACTTTATTGTCTAGCATGATATAATAAAGAAAGCAACTTACATGTATGAATAAAGAATTATTTTTTCAATTATTATTAAAATAATAATCCTAGAAACTCATGACACGAATAGTTTCTAAGGCATAAATTAACAATCTCCCACTTACACTAAAACCATTTATGTGATATCATATATCCATCTTCATAAGATGTTAGTCTAGTTGCTTTAGTGTCATCTATCTAGTCAATAGGTCAGGAACAAAGTTTGTTGAATTTATTTTCTTTATTAATATCTCTTTAGTACCAATGAGTTCACTCAAATGTGATATATTCACTTAATTTTCTTAAGCCTTTTGCTATATACTTAGTTCCTTACCTATGCAGTAATACTAATATTATCACCAAGTATGATTATCAGATAACCTATATTAGAATCCACACCTAATTTAAATACAATCTCTTGTATCAAAATAGTCTCTTTCATAGTTTTTAAAACACTAATATATAAATATTTATGAATATTTAAAAAAAATATGAACGTAGACTGTCTATCATCCACATCTGATTCGAAGTCAGAGTCTGAATATCTTTAAATGCATAATATTTGACATCCACGACTCAAAATTAAATCCTTTAGTACTTCTTAAGTATTTAAGGATTATATTAACAATTGATCAATATCTTTCCTAGGAATTACCTGATATCAACTTGTAATATTTATAATTTTTTTATTAGTCCTTGTACATAGCATTACGTATATTATTTATAGCCAAAGTATAAGGTACATTATGTATTCGCTGTACCTCTTCAACGGTTTATGACTAAAATCTTCGGAAAGATTAAGACCAAAATAGAAGGGCATGAGAATTATCTCAAAATTCCTTATATCAAACTACTTTAACATCTTCTTTATATATAATATATTAGGATAATCATATTCTCCCATTCCACCTATCTTTATAGATTTGAATACCAAGGATACATGTCATTTTTCCTATATCTTAGATTGAGAAGGTTCTCGATAATCAGATATAACCTCAGTCATTATGCTAAGATTATTTTCATCAATAATATATCACATATATATTATATTGGAAACTTTATAGCATAATCAATCACCCTTTGATAAACTCAAGATTCATCTGGGTTTTGGCTAAATACCAAATAATTCGATCGCATTATCAAATTGATCAGTTCAGCTATGAGAAGCTTACATCAATCCATTAATGGATTGATACAACTTGCATTTCTTATTTCTATCGACAGTGATTACCTATCTTATAGGTTATTTACTTTAAAACTTTTCTCAAAACCTTGTTGAAAAATTTTTGTTTTAACATCCATTTACTATATCTCTAAATTTTGGTATGCAATTTTATTTGGATGAATTTAAATATGGCTACTAGTAAATAGGTTTTCTCATAATCCAACTATTGTTTTTGAGTATTTCCTTTCATTATTAGCCAAGTTTTATAGATCTATACCTATCCATCTATACCAGTCTTTCTCTTGAAGATCCTTTTACATCTAATAGAAATAATTTCTGATGGTAGATCAACAAATGTCTAGACTTGGTTAATATATATGGATTAAATTTCAGAATCTATTTTCTTTAGCTATTTTCCTGAATCCATATCTAAGATTGCTTTTTATAATTTTGATAATCATCATTATAATTTACTTTTCCCACTAAGCACAAATCAAAATTCTGTTCATGAAGAAGTCTGTATCACACTTGAAGTTGCGATACATAATAAAAATTTTGAACTGGAATTATTTTGAGGTTTACTGATAAAATACATCTTTATCAACTTTTTCGGCTTGAGCTTTTAAGGATTTTCCTTTAAACTCAACAATTTTCCTTGCATTACCTTTGTTAATTTTCATCCAACTTATCAATGTTAATAGATTTAACATAAGCTAAATAACCGAGTATTATCATATAATTATAACTAAGGTTTAATCCATTCCATATCTTATACAGAATAATTAGGATTGTTTTTATTAGAGTTTATTTAGAATTTATATAGCAAATATTTGGTAGATACATAATATCTACCATAAATTGTATCATATCTAATAAAATACAATTTTTCTTTACCCTACACTATATAATTAAGGTGTACAGGAATAAATTGACTGTGATACTATTTTATTGCTATTTAAGAATTCTACAAAATTATACTTAAGCATTCCTTCTACGATCTTATCATAAAACATTAATACTTTTTTTAATTTGTTTTATACTTAATACTTGAATTCTTTGAATCTTTTAAAGGAATCAAGTTTGTATTTCATTAAATACATATACCAATACTGTGACCATTCATCGATCATGATAATAAAGTACACAAATCAAACTCTTGCTTAGATATCAAATAGTTCTTTAATTATCTCACTTTTACTCTTAAAAGGAGATTTGAGTTATTATCAAATTCTTATAATAGTAATGGATTTTATTGAATAGCATTTACTAAATTTAAGAATATTTACCTTTTTAAATCTTCACAAGACTATCAGATATAAAGGAAAATTCCTCTTCTAATATTTTTTATTATTACAAAGAAAATATTTTTCTTTAATCATGGTTTTTTTGTTCTTAGTAAGAGCTTTCATAAAGTTCTTTCTTTTATAAGGTCTAACTTTTGGGCCCTTTAGTTATTGCTTCTTTGACTTTATGCCATTTTCACAAGCTAAGGCAAAATGGACATTTACTTGTCCCTATCCTTAATTATTCTAATGAGAGAACTCTTGAAACTAACCGAGCAACTCAAGAAGAATTTGCTTGATACTGCTCAAGTCATAAGAGGTTATAAACAATTTATAACATTCAACATAACCACTCCTTAAATGTCCAATCACTTGATGATATGAATTATCTTAATGATATAATTATCAGACGAAATTTTAAACTTTAGTCTTATACTAAAGATGGAAGCACACAACATATAATCAATGTATTGAGAATTTTCTTTTTACAACACTTGTAAATTTAAGAAATTTGTAATAAGCAGTCAAGACATTCTCATACTTTATTTACAACTCTCAATTTATTAAGGTTAATAATTAATCTTAATCCATCAATTTTTATTATACATTTTATTTAATACTTGATACTTCTTTAGAGAAGCATTACTTATTAAATATATATGGTATAATTACTATCAAGATATAGCCAATTTTCTAAAATCAAGTACAATTCTCAATTTTCTTAGCTAATTCTAAAAATTTTAATCCCATCAAAATTGTTATCTAAGATATTAAGGAGAACGTTGTTAAACATTTTATTAATTGATATATTACATATCTTTGTAAGAGATTGAAAAAAGTAGAAAACTTTTGTTAGTAATATGCTATTAATAAATCAAATAATTTGACTTATTAAATTTAAAACAATTTAAAATTATAACACTCAAATATTTTGAGAGTTAAATAGGTACTAATTTAAAATTAGCTCCCATTATTTAATTTGATTCCTAAACTCCTTAAGTCAGAATCTAAAAGTTTCATTATAATTTTAATATTAATGGAGAATCAACGTCTTATTAAAATTAACCAACCTTATATAATAGAAATCTTGGTTGATTAGTCTCAATAAGTAGGAAACTTCTTTCCTTTTACATCAAATATAAGATTTGATTTATATTTTTGTCCTAACTTCAGATGTCTTACATAATAGAAATCTTGGCACCCTAGACCAATTAAATCCGAACAATTGTGGTTTCTAAGGATATTATTCTCATTCCAATGTTACATAATAAAAATCTAGATCAAGATAAAAATACGCATCTAAAAACTAGATAACTGAATTCAATTACATAAACCCAACCCCTTCATATAATAGAAATATTGAAAAATCAAAATTTATGTCAAAGAATTTGTTATTATCCTACCAATGGGAGGGAAAGATTTAATAATTTTATCAAAGAAGTCACTTTGCATGTTAATGTTACACATGTCAAACACATATTTAAAGACACAAAATTTTAAAAGTGTAGTTTTCAGAAAAACACATTGATATTAAACAATTTAATATTTATAAATATTTATCCATCAAATGAATAAATATTTTTCATATCACTAATATATACATATAAATCACACACACACACACATATATATATATATATATATATAAGAGTTGTTTACATACATATATATTTATATATTTAGTAACAATTTCCTAATTGTTAACCTATGTATAATAACTATATATATAATTTACTTGTGAGATTAATATTCTTGTCATATAAGAATTTATTGTGTAATGTTCGAGTTGGTTTTTCTTATTCTATAAGAGTTGTTTATTTGTATAATTTTATGAGATAACTAGTCAAACTAGAAACCTTATTTCGCTTGTTAAAAGTTGTTTCTTGATTGAATAATGTTAACTTGTCAAACTTAAACCAATTGATTATTGATCTAGTTAACTTATTATGTTAACTTGATTAATATGTCAAACTAATTTTATTAGCATCTATTACTAATAGTATATGATAAATTTGCTTACAACCTTGCCTAAAGTTTTGTTTCTATCTATATATACATTTCTACACATATCTATCTATCTATCTATCTATCTATGTCACGCTCTGACCCTAATCGGCCACGTGGCAATCGATGCGAATCCCAGAAATACATTCTATTATTTAGGATACACCCCTAGAACCCACAAGGCATTATTACTTGTTTTCAAACTTATTAACTAAAAATAAAATAAAGTATGAAAAATGGAAGATTTTCAATCGTATAAATATCAATCTCTGTGTTTTTACAAAAT
The DNA here is from genome assembly GCA_035590515.1 of Trichilia minutiflora. Taxonomy (NCBI): domain Eukaryota; kingdom Viridiplantae; phylum Streptophyta; class Magnoliopsida; order Sapindales; family Meliaceae; genus Trichilia; species Trichilia minutiflora. The sequence continues at coordinate 8,758 of JAVXUL010067008.1, forward strand.
ATAATACATAATACTCTTGGCCAAGCCAAATACATAACATGTCTTTCTTACAAATTATTTTTTATGCAGTGGACCATAATGTAAAAATCTGAGTCGAGTACCTGAAAACTTGCTGAATCACACTTCAGCTACGCTATGCCATCCGACTACACTATCCTGAAATGAAAAAGTGAGGGGTGAGTATTTGAAAAATACTCAGTGAGTAGATAGATAATCAAAACAGGAATTAGAGGCCTGTGGATTGATTATGGCAAATCCTCGTAATCATAAAATCAATCATAGTGAAATATGGCATCATATGTATGACTAGAAAATCAGTATCTCATCAAATGTGTATAACCTTTCAGTCTATAGGATCCCACCCACTCTATTTGAGCTGTATGGTCGATCCGCAATCCTGGTTGGGGGATGTGTGCCTATGTATGATATCCCTCTGTCTATAGGATCCCATCCACTCCCCTTAGAGTTGTATGACTGATTCACAACCCTGGTTGAGATACAGTATAAAAAGGCTAACATGATTTAACCTGGACAATTGGATTCCACCCATCCATCTTGGACTGTATGGCCAATCCACATTCCGGGGACTATTGGATTCCACCCACTCTACATGAGCTATATGGCCAATCCTTACCCATATAATTATTAGCATGGCACACAAAACCATAACTCAAAATCATCGGCCCATTAGGGCAAATTAAATCACTGGTGGCTCACAAGGCCAAAAATGTCATCTATGGCTCATCGGCCAAAATAATATAACAAGATAAGTGGCTCACAAAGCCAAAACAAGGGGTCTCACATCATGACAATATAGTTTTCACATCAAACCTATCTCTATCATAAACAATGGGCCAACCCGATCACCACACAATCATAAATCTAACGCCTTCTCATTTCAGTCACACATGCATATCCACATGCTATCCTCTAGCAACATAGTCATTCATAAATAACAATAAATGAGGCAAATGGAAAGAATGTGTCCATTCACTGTCCTAGGGTGGGAAACCACCTTCTCGGTATCCTCCTCGCGACAAAGATCCTCTCGTCTCGGCTGTCGCTCCTGGATACACATACAAACATAGATCACAAAGTGCGTGCATGATGCAATACATGCTCATGCCACTCTCACCTCTCTCTCTCTCTATTCTCTCTCTCTCTAACATATTATTCTCAGATAAACCTTGCTCTCAACATACATTTTTAATCAATTTCAATACGATAAGCTACCCACAACCTCTAATTTA
>JAVXUL010067029.1:0-10006 GCA_035590515.1 Trichilia minutiflora
GGCCTACAGGTGGTATCCTGTGTTATTGGGTACACCCTGGAGGCCTGTGGCGTTGTCACAGGTGGGACCCACGGGTCGGGTCGTGACAGTCATCACCAATGTACAAACCTGGCACTCATGACCGTCATCACAACAAGTATAAAAATCTGGACCACTAGTCGTATCATCATATAACAAACATAAACTTTGCCTATTGGTCATATCATCGACATATATCATCATCAAAATATAAACATGTAATAACTTGGCCGCTGGCCATTACTCCTGTAAACAAGCATACATAAAACTAAAACGGTATTCATAAAATAATAGCATTGATCAAATATTTACAAACAATTATCAAAAAGTATTTTTAAAACAGTGAAAGCATAAAATGTTCACTCACAGCTTAGGGAGGGTATACACTCCCTAATTCTCCTTATTTCTTGGCTTGATACGTGGATACCTCACTCGTGCTTCGTCACCTGATCACAAATATCCAAAAACTTATCAATATACGTTCTAATATACGTAGGTGACTCAAATACATGCAATGCATACTAATCCGGGTTTTTCTAAAATTGAACAATATAAAAATCAGATAAAACCTTCGTTACTCGTATTTTAACTATACATTTCTACCACGAATCCATATTACAGCTATACTAGCGTAATTTGATTCGATTTCATTAATTAATTATATAAACCCCACATCCTCGTTAGAGTAGTAACTCTGGTTACTGTTCACATTCATCCACTTTCTCCGAATTCGTATTTCTATCATCCTACGACTTTCCTGACTTCATTACAACACGAATAATGTATAAAAACTAAATTATATACGATAAATCTATCAAAAACTATATGAATATATAGTAAAATCCATATTGTAAAAAATTGACTAAAACGAAAAAAAAAAATATACAGACAACCTAGAAATGACGCTATAAACCTCGTGGTATCGTCGATTTTCCTTAATTTCGCTCGAAAGTCGAAAAACCCTAAAATTTTTCCTCGAAACCCTAGCTCCTCTTTTTGATTTCTGCACTTCTTCCGTCAAAATGAAGCTTCCAGGGAGTTAGATGTGACAAATACGATTGACAGGCGAAAAAAAATCGAAGTTTGGTTGGAATGTGGTGAAGATTTAGTGAAAGAAGGAGAGAATGAGCGTGAGGGAGGGAAGGAGAGAAAGAAGAAGAAAATCGTGAGAAATGTGGCCTTAACCCTCTATTTATAAAAAAAGGGTGAAATTATCATTTTGTCCTTAAGTTTTCTTAAGGAGAATCTTCTAGAAAAGGGCAAAATCATCATTTTTCGTCGATTCGATTGAACGAATCAGGAGATTCATTCAAACGAATATGAATTTGATCGAACGAATCGGGGGATTCATTCAAATAAATATGATACTTTCAAAGTTAAAGAACTCCCCAAATTTTTGGTCGAATGAACTAGGAGATTCGTTCGAACGAATTTGGTACTTTCAAAGTCAAAGAGCTCCCCAAATTTTTGTTCGAATGACACCATCGATTCGATCGAATGAATCACTATTCGATCGAATAAATTTGGGACCAAAATTTTTCAGGGAGTTTCTCCCAATTTCATTCGAACGAAATGTTCTATTCGTTCGAATGAATGGGCAATTCATTCGAACGAATCTTGGTCCAGGAATTCGTTCAAACGATTCGATTCATTCGTTCGAATGAATTGTATATTTTCTTCCAAATCCTTTCCTTAGCTGGAAAATATCATTGAGATCCCATTCAAAATAAAACTAACATTTAATTTTATTGAGGTCCCTTCGTTCACAACCCCAAAACTTCTTCCTAAGTAATTTAACTCTCATAATAATTACGAAATCACTCCCATATTCACACAGGATACCGGATGGATGCAAATATATGAATAATAAAAATAAAAAATTACAGATATACCTTTAGAATCTAAGCACAAGGATCACAAATCTACCCCCCTTAAAAGAATTTTGTCCTCAAAAATCAACATACCTCAGTACTGAAAAAGATGGGGGTATTAACGTTGCATCTGAAACTCGGGCTCCCAAGTCATCTCTTCAATAGCATTACTCCTTGATAAAACCTTTACCATAGGAAGGACTTTACTCCTCAATAACCGTTCTTGACGGTTAAGTATAGCCACTGGTTGTACTTCACACTTTAAATCCTCTCTCAAATCTATAGGAGGCAGATGGATAATATGAGAGGGGTCGGGAACATACTTCTTCAACATGGATACATAAAAGACATCATTTATCCTCTGTATTTCTGATGGTAGCTCCAACCTATATGCTACTGGACCGATTCGCTCAATGACCCTGAAGGGCCCAATATGCTTCGGGTGAAGCTTTCCTCGATTCCGAAATCAAATCACTCCTTTTCAAGGTAATACCTTCAAGAACACTTGTTCACCCATGTTAAACTCTAAATCCCTTCTTCTCTTATCTGAGTATGACTTCTGTATATCCTGTGCTATCTTCAACCTGTCCCGGACAATTTTCACTTTTTAAGTGGTGGCTTCGATTAACTCAATATTGTCTAGCTTTCTTTCACCCACTTCATCCTAGCATAAAATAGTCCTACACTTTCTTTCATATAAAGCTTCGTATGGTGTAATTCCTATGCTAGACTGATAGCTATTGTTATAGACAAACTTAACCAATGGCAGATACCAATCCCAGCTTCCTTGAAGCTCTAGCACACACCCTCTCAGCATATCTTCTAATATCTGGATAGTTCTCTCTGATTGTCCATCTATCTGAGGGTAGAATGCTGAATTAAAGTTCAATCTCGTACCCATAGCTTTCTGGACATTAGGCCAGAATCGAGATGTAAAACGGGGATCTCGATCTGACGTAATTATTACAGGTACACCATGTAACCTTACAATTTCTGTCATATACAGTCTTGTTAGCTTCTCAACTAGATACTTGGTTATGATGGGTAGAAAGTGTGCAGATTTAGTCAATCTGTCCACAATTACCCGTATTATATCATATCTAGCTTGAGTACGTGGTAGTCCTACCATGAAATCTATGGTGATGTGTTCTCATTTTCATTCTGGTATGGATAACGGTTAAAGTGTTCCTGCTAGCTTCTGATGTTCAGCTTTAACCTACTAACAAGTCATACACCTGACAATAAATTCTGCGATGTCTCCCTTCATTCTAGACCACTAATAACTTTCTTTGATGGTTCTATACATTTTTATATTATCAAGATGCATTGCAAAAGCTGAACAGTGAGCTTTCTCCAGGATGGCATTTCTCAGTTCATCATCTGAGGGTATACATACCATACCTCTCAATGTTAAAACCCCATCCTGAGAGATGTAAAAGTCTTCAGTATTACCATCTGTGATTTTCTGACAAGTTTTCATTAATTCTGGATCTTACATCTGCCTTTCTTTTATCTGTTTTTGTAGAGTCAGTCTCATAATAAAATTAACTAACATCGAGCCATCTTGACCACACTCTAATGTCACTCGCAGGTTCTTCATTTCCAGTAACAATGGAAGGTATGCTGTCCAAATATATGCCACTATTATTGAAGATTTTCTGCTTAAGGCGTCTGCCATCACATTAACTTTTCCTAGATGATAATCAATCACCAGATTATAATCCTTGATCAATTCAAGCCATCTTCTCTGTCTCAAGTTCAGTTCCTTCTAAGTGAGCAAATACTTCAAGCTCTGGTGATCGGTAAAAATCTGACACCTCTCTCCATACAAGTAATATCTTCAGATTTTCAAGGCAAAAACAACTGTAGCTAATTCTAAATCATGGGTCAGATAATTCTCCTCATGCTTTTTGAGATGTCTGAAAGCATAGGCGACTACCTTCTCATTTTGCATCAAGACGCAACCCAGCCCTTGCCTAGAGACATCAATAAATACTACATATCCCTCTCTTTGAATAGGTAGTGTCAACACTGGAGCTAAAGTGAGACATTTCTTTAACTCCTGAAAACACTACTCATTTTTCTTATCCCATTCAAACTTAACATACTTTCTCATTAAACGTGTCAGTGAGACAGCTATCAAAGAAAAACTTTTAAAAAACTTTTTGTAGTAACCCGCTAATCCCAGAAAACTTCTAATCTCGATAACAGTCTTCGGTCTCTTTCATTAAATAATGGTTTCCACTTTTTGCGGATCAACAAAGATTCCTTTCCTTGAGACTACATGTCCTAAGAATACCATTTTTCAAAGTCAAAACTCACATTTCGAAAAAGACAATGAGCATAGGTGTTGTAGCATAATCCGTAGGTGTTGAGCGTGCTCTTTCTTGGTCCTCGAGTAAACTAGGGTATCATCGATAAAGACAATGATAAACTTATCGAGATAAAGATGGAATACCCGATTCATGAGATCCATGAATGTAACTGGAGCATTAGTTTACCTAAATGGTATTATAAGGAACTCATAATGACCATAGCGTGTTCGAAAGGCTGTCTTGGTTACATCATTCTTTTTAATCTGTAACTGATAGTACCCTGACCTCAAATCAATCTTCGAGAATACACTCACTCTTTATAACTAATCAAACAAGTCATCGATCCTGGACAGTGGGTACTTATTCTGAATAGTGACCCGATTTAGCTATCGATAATCTATACACAATTGTAAAGTCTCATCCTTCTTCTTAACAAATAATATCGATGAACCCCAAGGCGACATACTCGGCTTGACAAAACCCTTATCAACCAGCTTTTGAAATTGCACCTTCAATTCTTTAAGTTCAGTTAATGCCATACGGTGAGACAGCATCGAAATTGGTGCAGTACCAGGAATCAAGTCAATGTTGAAGTTAAATTTCTATTGTGTTGACATTCCTGGTAACTCATCTGGAAATACGTCTAGGAATTCTCTCACTACTGGAACTTGATCAATGGAATACTCGAAGGCATTGCTATTAATAATATGTGCCAAATACCCTTGGCACCCTTTCCTTATTAGCCTCTAGGCTTTTATCGCACAAATCAAACTACTAGACAAAATATTTCACTCACTTTCAAAAATTATCTCTAATCCTCTGGGACCTCTAAATACAACTTGCTTAGCAAAGCAATCTACAGTTGCTCGTTGCCTGGATAACCAATCTATTCCTAATATCGCATCAATATCCTCCATCCTCAAAAGAATCAAGTCTGCTATCAGTTCAACTCTATTCACCATCACCGCACAATCTCTAAACACAGTCTTTCTCAATAATTTCTGACCTAGTGGGGTATGCACTATAATCTCTTAGTCTAAGGGTGACAATACAATACTAGCATGAGGGGCTAAGGTAGTATTGACAAAAGACCGATTAGAACCCGGATCTATCAAACTATAAGCAGGTTGGTTAAAAATTGTAACCATATCGGTCACCACATCTGGGTTAGTCTGGGCTTGCTCCTGGTTTAAAATAAATACCCTAGTTTGAACTCTATCACGGGTTCTCTGAGCACCACGGGATAGTGTTGAGGAACTGCCCATACCTGATCTTCTACCAGCAAAAACTGCAGGCTGCTCAGCTGACGGCTGCTGGTGGTGTGAAGGACACTGGCTGGTATGACCACCCCTTTTTGTTCTACCTAACTTGGGATAGTATATCCTGATGTACCCTATTTCTCTACAATGGTAGCATATTGGCGGTTAATGGCACGGGCTTGTATGGTATCGTTTACAATTAATACACCTGTCCATACTCTGACTCTGTTTTGGTCCTTGAGTTTGTCCCTAAGCTAATGATCTAAATCTGGAATGTCCTTAGCTTTGGGGAGAATGTGAAGAGATGCTTGTAGGACTAGTAGCAGAGGCTCCACTGGATGAACCACTACTACGGTTATTTTTAGACGGGGGGAGCCAACTTGTATACTCAAATCTCTCCTCTTTTAGAACTGACTCATTAACCTTCTCTCTCCCACCACCTTCTCAGCTCGAAAAGCCATCTGAATCATTTTTTTATACTCTTGGTTTTCTAACAATGACATCTTCTCACAGATCTCAAAATTCTGACCCTCTTTAAATTTGGCACACAGGCTCTCTTCATACAAACACCTCAAACTTCTTAAAATATCCTGACAATCTACAGACACTTCTATAAAAATTTATTTCGTTCATATCTCAAACATTCATCATCATATTTAAATAGAAAAACTCAACCGACGATCATAATATCAAAAGAGTTTACAAGTTTGTCATCAGTATATCAAAAACATTACAAATAAGAAATATAATACAACTCCAGTGGACTAGAAACACAGCTAAGTCAGTCGATAACCAGAGTTTACCTGATAGTCCTCTAACACAGGAGGATCACCACCATTGTACGCTGTCAGTTAAGTGAACTTGAAACTAGAGAGTGAGGGGGTGAGTATACGGGAGTATACTCCGTGCGTGAACTAAAGGTAAATATAAATAAATAATATAAAATTCATATATATATATATAAGGACCATTTAAAATGCATTTCGTACAGTTAATAAAAATCAATTCTTTTAATTCAAAACCTCAAATCATATATCAAAAATCATTGGACTGGCTGCCTTTCTCGGAGATTACCCTGGTCTTGGATATCCCGAGACCGTCAGTCGATTTTATATGCAATAAAATATGCTATTTATAAAAATATATTTTCTATACAAAGAATAAAAACATGCTTGGTTTAGTTATATAAAAACAAGCCCGCCACTGACGTTCGCCTCGAATTAACCATGTGGTGACATCCGTGACTAACCCGATGAGACTCACGGGTGGTCAAATCTCATCACCTCATCACAATAACACAAACATACATCACCCCCACCTGTGGAGTCTCCACTCACCTAGGTAACCTCTCTATCAGGCTGACCTTAGGCTACCTCCCCTGTAGTTACAGTAAACAATCCCAGCCCAAATGGTCATCATCATCAATGTATAAACCCGACACTCATAATCGTCATCACAAAAAGTATAAAAATTTGATCCACTGGCCATATCATCATATAACAAACATAAAACTTAGCTTATTGGCCATATCATCGACATATATCATCATCAAAATATAAACATGTAATAACTTAGCCACTGGCCATTACTCATATAAACAAGCATACATAAAACCAAAATAGCATTCATAAAATAATAGTATTGATCAAATATTTACAAACAATTATCAGAAATTATTTTTAAAATAATAAAAGCATAAAATGTCTACTAACAACTTAGAGAGGGTATACACTCCCTAATTCACCTTGTTTCTCGGTTTGGCACGCTGATTTCTCGCTTGTGGTCCGTTGCCTAATCACATATACCAAAAACTTATCAATATACTTTCTAATATACGTAGGTGACTCAAATGCCTGCAATCCATGCTAACCTTGGATTTTTCTAAAGTCGGGCAATACAAAAATCGGATAAAACCATCGTTACTCGTCTATTTAACTATACATTTCTATCACGAACCCATATTGCAGCTATACTAGCATAATTCAGCTTGATTTCGTAAATTAAATATGTGGATCTCATACCCTTGTCAGAATAGTAACTCTGATTACTGTTCACATTTACCTACTTTTTCTGAATTCATATTTCTACCATCTTATGACTTTTCTAACTTTATTATAACTCAAAAAACGTGTAAAAATTAAAATACGTGCGATAAATATACCAAAAATTATACGAATATACAGTAAAACCCACATTGTAAAGATGGACTAAAACGGAAAACAAAATATACAGACAAGCTAGGAATGATGCCACGAACCTCGTGGTATCGTCGGTTTTCCTTGGTTTTGCTCGGAAGTAAAAAAATATCAAATTTTCTTCTCAAAACCCTAGCTCTTCTTTTCGATTTCTGCACTTTTACCATCAAAATGAAGCTCCCGGGGAGTTAGACGCGACAAATGTGATTGACAGGAGAAGAGAAACCGAAGTTTGGGCGGAATGTGGTGAAGATTAAGTGAAAGAAGGAGAGAATGAGTGTGAGGGAGGGAAGGAGAAAAAGAAGAAGAAAATCATGAGAAATGGGGCCTCAACCCCCTATTTATTGAAAAAGATAAAATTACCATTTTACCCTTAAGTTTTCTTCAGGAGAATCTTCTAAAAACGAACAAAATCATCATTTCCTATCGATTCGATCGAATAAATTGGGAGATTCATTTGAATAAATATGGATTCGATCGAATGAACTGGGTTTCGATAGAATAAATCTAGCACTTTCGAAGTCAGAGAGCTCCCTAAATTTTCGTTCAAATGATCGAACATTCATTCGAACGACACCATCGATTCGATCGAACAAATTACTATTTAATCGAACGAATTTGAGATCAAAATTTTCTAGGAAGTTCCTCCCAATTTCATCCGAACGATCCGCCTTTCATTCAAACAAAATGTTCTATTCGGTCGAGCGAATCTGGGTTCAGGAATTCGTTCGAACGATTCAATTCATTCATTCGAACGAATTGTACATTTTCTCCCGAATCCTTTCTTTAGCTGAAAAATATCATTAGGGTCCCGTTCAAAATAAAACTAAGATTTAATTTTATCAAGGTGCCTGCATTCACAGCCTTAAAACTTTATCCTAAGCAATTCAACTCTCATAATAATTATGAAATCATGCCCACATGCACACGGGGTACCGGATAGATGCAAATACATGAACAGTAAGAGTGAAAAATTATAAATATGCCTTTAGGATCTAAGCACGGGGCTTATAAATCTACCCCTATTAAAAAATTTTATCCTTAAAATTCAACATACATCAGTACTGAAAAAGATGAGGGTATTAACGTTACATTTGAAACTCAGGCTCCCAAGTCATCTCTTTAATAGCATTACTCCTCCATAAAACCTTTACCATAAGAATGACTTTACTCCTCAATGTCTACTTTTGATGATCCGGTATAGCCATTGGTTGCACTTCACACTTCAAATCCTCTCTCAAATCTATAGGAGGCAGATGGATAATATGAGAGGGGTCGGGAACATACTTCTTCAATATGGATACATGAAAGATATCATATATCCTCTACATTTCTGATGGTAGCTCCAACCGGTATGCTACTGGCTAGACCAATCCGCTCAGTGATTTTGAAGGGTCCAATAAATCTCGGGTGAAGCTTTCCTCGATTTTGAAATCGAATCACTCCTTTCCAGGGTGATACCTTTAAGAACACTTGCTCACCCATATCAAACTCTAAATCCCTTCTTCTATTATCCAAATATGACTTCTGTCTATCCTGTGTTGTCTTTAAACTATCTCGGATAACCTTCACTTTCTCAGTGGTGGTTTCAATTAACTCAATGTTATCTAGTTTTTTTTTGCCCACTTCATCCCAACATAAAAGAGTTTTACACTTTCTTTCATATAGAGTTTTGTATAGTACCATTTCTATGTTGGCTGATAGCTGTTGTTATAGGCGAACTCAGTCAATAGAAGATACCAATCTCAGCTTCTTTGATATTCTAATATACATCCTCTTAGCATATCTTCTAATATCTAAATAGTTCTCTTTGACTGTCCATCTGTCTGAGGGTGAAATATAGAACTGAAGTTAAATTTTGCACCTATAGCTTTCTGGAGATTAGGCCAGAATTTGGATGTAAAACAGGGATCTCAATTTGACATAATTGTCGCAGGTACACCATGCAACCTTACAATCTCTGCCACATACAATCTTGCTAGCTTTTCAACTGGATACTTGATCCTGATGGGTAGAAAGTGTGTAGACTTAGTCAACCTGTGTATAATTACCCATATAGTATCATGCCCAGCTTGAGTACGTGACAGTCTTCCCATAAAATCCATGGTGATATATTCTCATTTTCACTCTGGTATGGGTAATGATTGAAGTGTTCCTGCTGGCTTTTGGTGTTTAGCTTTAACTTTTTGACATGTCATAACCTAACAATAAATTCTGCAATGTCTTTCTTCATTACAGACCACCAATAACTCTCTTTGATGGTTCTGTACATTTTCGTGCTATTAGGATGCATTGCAAAAGCTGAACAATGAGCTTTTTCTAGGATGGTATTTTTTAGTTCATCATCT
>JAVXUL010067040.1:0-10005 GCA_035590515.1 Trichilia minutiflora
ATATATACATGTTTATAGGCTCAGAAACTTTGACTAAAGGATCCTCATTGCAAAGAAGATGTTGGAAGAGTGATTCGTCACCTCATACTAGTGAATGGATAATTTTCTACTTTTTACTTGCTTTTAAATTATTTATACAAAAGAAAATTTATATGTACTTGACATTGTTGTATGATTTTGTTGAGGAGGTGAGGAATTTTTATTACTTGTGTAGAGATCGAGAAGGTCTTTTGTTTATAGTAGAATTAAATAATGATTATGACATGTTGATTATTGGATTCTTGAGGTCAGGAGGCCAGATATATTGTGAGTTTTACTGGATAATTGATTTTGATGGATATGATTGAAGTGCCAATATTTTAGAATATGATTTTACTATTTTGGTCTTATCACAGACTAGTTTACTTAGGCATTAAGGATCATCGTGCTCATATGCACAAGTCCACAAAATTCTCAATTAATGCTTTTAAATACCTCTTTATTCGCCCTATAAGAAGTTCGAGTTAATTATTATATATTTTTACAAAGTAAACTAGGTTTTTAACTCTTTTGTCGTGCCAACTCCTATTAGAAAGCCTTTCCTCTTTTTCTTATGCTCTTTAGCCTTTTCATCAAGATATAAAAGTCTTACTGCACTGAATTATGTCACACATGAATAAGGTTTCAATTATAAAAGAAACGTAAAACAGAATTTCTTAAAACCATTAAGAACTCAAATCCAATCTTATTCATAACCACCTTAGCAAATTCTAGAGTGACAAAACTTTTGTTGAACTTTTCTAAACTCTTGGAATCTCCAAGTCATACGAGATTCCGTTGAATGAATCTAACGTTTTATTCAATTGGATACCTTAAATTTTCATTTTTTAAAACTTTCTAACCTCACCTAATTACTTCTTATAAATCATTCCACTCTTTCTTGAATCTAACCTCAAAGCTCGATCTATATTTCCTAATCTCAACTTCAATTCATTTCCATTTATCTAAATCTTGTTCTTTTCTTTCTTTCAATATTCTCTATCAAGTTCTTCAACACAACTTCAACTTGTTAATAGGATCTTTAATTTTCCTTATTGATTACTACTTCATCTTATACAATCATTCAAAGACCTATAAACTACTCCTAACAATGCATTCTTAAAACCCCATTATAAACTTATATATTATACTTATTCTTGTATATTTTCTTTATCATGGCCACCTGTGACTTATTCCCTCCAAACTCCATTTTAGATCTTGATATGAACCTATTACCAAACTTACCAAATAGATTCTTCCATCTGCTATTCTAACAAATTCCACTCTCTTATCTAAGACTTTATAGATTTTAATCTTTGACGATAACTGATTCTAAAGTATTGATATTTATAAGACCCACACTTCCACCACACGTTAGAATAGTTCACTCTTATATATCCAATGATTTTCAATAAAAGTTTAGAATTTAATCAAACTAAAAGGATATCACAAACATTAAACTTTTGCTGATTAGAAATATATGTACGGCATTCCTTTTGCCCTAATAATAAATAAAAATATTTTAGAATACCTCACTTGTTATTTATCATTAAGAGAGGATATTGTCAATTCTAAACTGAAGAGTGACAAATTCATCTATACCCATAAAACAACTAAAACTCTAATAAAAAACCTATGGAATTCAAATAAATATAGGTATACATAATTACATTAAAGAGACTAGGGGTATAACTAATTCCTTATTTAGGTATGTGTAGAGCCCATAATAATGACTATCAATATTTCTTATCCTAGTAAACTGGTCCTCTAAGTCAGCACTAATCCATAATCTAAACTTGGACATGATTCATTATTGTCCATACTATATCTACCCACTTTATTAGGAATAGTTTGAGTGTCCTATCATAAATTGTTCTAAGCTCAAAATGTTGATAACCATCACTAATTCTAGTAAGTAAAAAAATATCAACAAATTTTGATGTTTAACCTACCAATAAGAATCTTTCATCAGTTATATTCGAGGGGAACAAAGAGGTATTATGTTGTCTTGATGCCCATCATCTAAAGATACCTCTAATGAGAATCATCATCGCTGACATTGGCCAAGGTGTTGGAGATATGCTCTAAACCCAATCATGTCACGCAAGTCAAGAATATTATCTATCATAAGTATATCTTAATGATTAATTATAAACTGTTTACGATTAATTACAAATAGCATATTACTATCATTTTGCATTTTTTCAGTTACGATTTATTGATTATTGTAATAATGCAAACTGATGTCCCATGATGTATTATATGTTAAAATTCTATCTATAAAGTATTATGAATATGAGGATAGAATTTATGATTTAAATACATCTGAATAAGTTCTCAATTGAGGTAATGTCATTGAGGACAATGACATTGCATGATTGGTATATTTTATTGTTGCCAATAATTAGTATTCGATGCTAATAGTTGGGTGACGAGTCTCATGTCACAAGAGCATAAACATGGGTAGTATGTTTGAGAATGTATTACTAAACGTGATCAAACGTGATAAATCACATGAATGATTATCCGTAGTTAATGATTCGTCACATAGCCGTATTAGTGTACCACTAGTCCTTCGACCTGAGATATTACTGCTATTATCTACAGTAAGACACATCATTCACTTATGTATATCACACTGGACTAGTCACGCCTAGTGAAAGAAGCTTGATGACAATATGTTCTTATTGTATGAGAACAGGCGATGATTAAGATGAAATCTACTGGTTCAGATATTTGAGTTTGAGATCTTAGACAGAAATGTCATACATGAAAATCAAAATCTCTTATCAGAATACACAGGTTTTACAATAGTAGGAAGAAAGACAATAGTTTTTTTCACTTAAATTTCTTCTTATTGGTGGCATATGTAAAAAAAAGAAATTGTTTTGATCAAAATTAAGAAAAAGAAAGAAAGAAGAATAAAGAAAAAGAAAGAATTTTTTTATGTTTCTTTCTTCCCAATCTAGCAAGATTAATTTTCCAAGAGTTGGAAAATTGATTAAACTTGCTAAACCTATGAAAATTGTTTCCAAGAGATCATTGTCTTCTAACAACAACAAAACCAAAATCATTGTTGTCTAATTGGCGTGTGAATAAGCTTGGACGCTTGTTAGAGATGACTAGTAAAGCTGGATATCATCATATGGGTATAAATGTTCTAAACCTTAAGTTTTTGTGCTAAAAACTGTTGAAAAATCATTATAGCATACATATGTTTTTCATGTGTCTATATTGGTTTTTATATGATGAATGAAAAATTAGTTTTGTTTCTTATAAAAACCCTGCTTTCACAGGAAAGCCTTTTTACATAACCCATTATTTGTCTAAGTTCCTCTAGTGGATTATTTTACAAAAAAGGTTCTATTAACATGGAGGTATCACCATAATCACCATAATCTACTTTTACTAGATAATCAAGGACGTAAGTTTTATTGTAGTTTTAAATTCAACTAATCCATTTATTTATCTTTCTTATCGATAGATCCCAGCAACTAAAATGACTTTCCTAAGAAAAATTGATCATTCTCCTAAACAAATGTATAAAGTGATTTCATATAGTCTAACCTTTCTATCTTCGGAGGAACAATAAGAATAGGGAACTTTAGATTGAACTTAAGACCTTTATCAATAAACTTGTTTATCGAGATTATTTAACCCCAAGGGGAGAAATTAATCCCATAATCAATAGTGATCCTGCTACCAACTCTTTTGGTTCAACAGTCATCTAATCCCTCTTTTAAAATTTAAAATTATCCTCCACTTACAAAATATCATAAATTTATAAACAGTTCTTCCCCGTTTTTCAAGCTTCTTGTTTATTAGGTAGCCAAAATCATTAGCACCACACCAGAAGTTTATGATCATATCAACGTCTTTTACATACCAATGAAGCTTATGTTAGTACAATATATCCTAGAAATTATTTATGTTGTTGGTTTCATGATATATTATAATGTATTACTATATATATATAAAGAAATTATTTCTGTTTATATGTATTAATCAAAGAAAAAGCATAGGCATCTTAAATTTCCTACCTTTAGTTTTGACTAACTGTTTAATTAACCAAATAAAGATTGTAGGCATCCTAAATGCACTGCTTTAATTTTGGTTAATTGCTTAATTAACGAAAATATTAATTAATCGAAGATAAAGTGTAGGCATCCTAAATGCCCGACCTTTAATTTCGGTTAATTGTTTAATTAACCAAATAAAGAGCGTAGGCATCCTAAATACTCTACCTCAATTTTGGTTAATTGTTTAATTAACTAAACTATTAATTAATAAATCTAAGTAAATGTATGCATAATAAAACTAAGTTTATACATACAAATATTAAATTTATAATTTATGTATTATAACTCAATATGCATAATAAATAAATTAACTAATTAATTCAATTATTGCAAAATAAAAATATACATAATTAATTTTGCATAATAATATAAATTTAATTTATAATTTATTTATCCAAATTAATCTTGCATAATTCTTTTAATTCATAAATATAACTGTAATATATTTTAAATAGACAATGTATGCAAATAGGAAGTTGCTTAGTCCGATGGTTAAGGGTCCTATGAAAATATTAGGTTTTGGGTTTAAATCTCAGCGGCTCCAAAACTTCGGGTGCAAAATAAAACATTATGTGTTGGGGCATTGCATACCAATTGTTAGCATTCTAATATATGTAAGTTTTGGATCATACTTTTTATCATTGAGTTTCTTTGAATTTGATAACAAATTTGAGAAATTTCTAACCGGTTTCTAATTTTAATTTGATGGTATAATTGTTTTTTAATGACTCATTTAAAGATGTCTAACAGGCCGAATCGACCCGTGAACCGGCCCAACCTGTCTAGTCAAAAATCAGGTCCAAACCGATCTGATGAACTATTTATACGGGCCAGATCGATTCCAGATTCATATAAACGGGTTGTGCCGATTCTAAATATTTGAAACAGATAACCCGACCCGAAACTGATCAGACCCATGTGACCACTGACTCGACGGGTTGAATCGACTGTTCGGGTTGATTCAACCCGACGAATAAAATGAAAAAAAATAAATAAGGCGACAACCCGTTGGTTCACCGTGTGAACTAACGGATTGAATAAGAACTGACCTAGAATCAGAATCGTTTCTAAATCGAAACTAGATCGGATCGGTCCATCATTATTCATTTTCTGATTCCGGGCCAATTCTAGCAAATACGAATTGTTGAATCGATCTGAATCGACTCGTTATAGCTACCAGTTTGGGCCGATTTTATTTTTTTTCGATTTTTTAACTCGGTTCGACCCGACCCAAAACCATCGGGTTGGACCTGATAGACACCATTTAAACTCATTAAGTTTATTTGAATTTGATGACAAATTTGAGAAAGTTCTAACCTTTTTTTAACATAATTAGATGGTATAATTGTTTTTTAATGAGGCTAGTTGGTTTAGGAATCTCAAACCTTTTATTTATAGACTTCTTTTATCAATAAATTATGAAATTTTTTAAAACGTGGGCTATGATTGATGAAAGTTAATGGCCATGGAGTTAATTGAAGGTAACTGCAATATCATAGATTGCAACTACAAAAACACGGTACAACTTCCACGTTTTAATATAAAATTAATACTCATGTAAAGATAATGGTTTTTTTAATGCTTGCCTTTAATTAACAAATCCTATGACGTCACTAGCTGAAGGTATATGTTGATTCTCAAAACATTGGGAGCATGTGTACATGATGAAATTTTTGGGGGCATATATTTTTTCGCCATATTTTGGGGGGCAAATGTTGATAATCCTAATTTAATCATTGAAAGTATTTAAATCTAATGTAATTAAAAAGTATAAAAAAAGGAGTCATTAATTCCAACTTTTCACAATAGTAAATATATATTTTATAAATGAATTCTTAATATTTTATGTTATCGGTTACATCAGCTCTTAGTTGGGGATGGCATGTATTTTTGAAGAATATTTTAAAAAGTAAGATACTCAATTACTATTGCCCATGAGTTCAATTACAAGATCGGAATTAGTCCGGATCAACTTGGACCCAGATATATCATAAGCTAAATCAAACCGAGCCCAAGTTCTAGAAAATTGGTTTCTAGCCTTACGAACTGGATTTGGGTTTTATGTTATTCTTACACATAACAAATAAATATAAAAAGATAAGAGAACAACAGTAACTATAAATCAACAAAAAATCATTCTTGGTTCTATGTTGAATACTACTTCATATATATGATCACAGAAAACTGATCAAAATGATTAGAAGATCTTTCAGCGAGAGTATATTTTCATCATAAAATGTACGAGAAGCGAAAAAAGAAACCCTTGAAATCCATTATATAATATACAGAACGTGCGAACCATAATACAAAATTCAATTATCTTTGGGCTAATTAATTCAATTATAATATACAGAACCTGCAAGGATTGAATTTTATTCAACACAGAAGCAGTCGTCGAGAAAGAATGCAGAAAGAGAAAACGAAATATGAAAGAAGATAAAAATAAAAGAAATATAAAAGGATTGTCCATCTCAATTAATATTACTCCATAAATAAACAAGAGAACTTGAAGAAATTTATTAGAGTTTTGGGCTATTTGAATTCTATCTCAATTGGGGAACATCCTGCCCAACCCAGTTCTCAGGATATTATTGCATTTTAGTAATTTTACTCTTTAAAACATAATTTTTATTAGATTTAAATTTTATTATTTGAGATTTAATGTTAATATGTGTGAAAAATATTGAGATAAATTATATAAAATAAAGGTAGAACTGGTACGTGTAGGTCGTGTTAATGTTATAAATTTAATTTAATTTTTCTTCATGGCAATGTCTTTCAAGAACAACTCTACTTCATCCGTGCTATTGTAGAAATATCTTTTACTGGGTGAACTGATTAATACTTGCAAGTTATGCAGTTTACTTTTCATTCATCCTATATAAGTTAACTAAAATGCTTAATAATAATATTTTTAATAATTTAATTTTGAATAAATATATGCTCATGAGGATTCAGTTGGTGATTTGCAATAATCTGTGGAAGCCATCTTCTTCGCACCCATTTGAATCCTAGAGTATACGTAGGATTTGAATCCATTATTGCAATATTCAAACAAAACCAAAGCAGAAAAATCAAGATATAAAAATAGAGTCTCTCTCACGTTCTAATTTTACACAGAAAAATGGATTTACTTCAGATGCTGCGTAGACGTTTGGCCTGATTCCTCTTTAGAACTCCGAACTTTCTGTATATCTATCACATTCTTCTCCATCCTCTTCCTAATATTTACCAATATAACCCACATTAGGTACGGGATAAACTAATCAAATTCAAACTATACTTAGCTTAAATTAATTCGAGGGGAATAACATAGTCATAATAGAAATTGTCTTACCGCAATACCATTGCCTTCAACATCTTCTACGTTGTCGTTTAACTCATCATCACTCCCTGTGCTGGACTCTTCTTCATCTTCTTCCTAGTTTTTACCATTGACCCCATGCAAATTAGGTAACACATAAAATCATCAGATTTAAACAATGTTGAGCATAAATTTTGATATGATATTTAATTTATATTATGCTGTTGTAGAATTAAAACAAACATTTCACTCGTTCTTATGCCCCAAAGGACTGGCAACGTTTCAAAGTAATGGGATTGATTGCCAAACTTTTCTTGATTGCGTATTTAATTTTGAATGAAATATTCAATATCTCTGTTCCACGATTTAGTTTTAATACATACCATTTTTTCATGTAACTGTCGTATGGTTGAATTAAGGTCGCCCTTCCAACAGCCAGCTTCATCAGACCAGTCTTGCTTTACTTTCTGTAAGTTGGGTGCGTTGAATTCTCCTGCGCAGAAAGTATTCATCTTGGGGCATTTAATCACTCTTAGATCTTCCATAGATGGAAAATTGAAGGTGCAATTGCCAAGGCAGAAACCTGTGAGACTTTTTAAGCAACTTAGAGACAACTTCTTCAATTCTCTGAAAATAATTTCATTATCTTTAGTTGCTTCTCCCTCATCTGCAGCCACTATTTCTACAATCATATTGCATTCAAAGAAATCCATTATTCTGAGCCTAACTAGACTCTTCGCTGTTGAAGATGTTATTATGTTTGTCAATCGGTCACAATAGCTTAATTTCAAACTTGTAAGGTTTTGAAAGGATGTCGAGGATGGCACTAGATCAATCAAATTGTAACAGGCTCCTATCTCTAGATCAACCAAATGATCCATGTTGGTCTCTTCTTTCAAAATGTTCTTCAAACAAGAACAGTTATTTAGATACGTTATCCAAGCCGATATCCCATTTTCAACCTCTTTAGCTGGAAATATATACTGATGATGTCCTGCTATTTTCAGCCTTTTGATTCTGCGAAGTCTCTTGAGAAAGTCAAGTGATAAAAGATCAAATGACTCATCAACCTCGAAATTGACAAATTTAAGTTTACAAAGGAGATCTTCTGGAAACTGGTGCACCATCGTTATACCCTTTCCTTTTACAGTTATCTCTGTTAAATTTGGGAAAACCTGGTGATCATCAGAAAAAAGGCAATATGGAGTCAGATATTCCTTTCCACAAATTGCAATCCTGAGTTAAATTGAAAGAAAAATAAAAATTAATCACACAATATTAAATGGTCAAAAATGAAAAATAAATTTTGCTAACAAGTGTTTTTATATTTGCTGTTTATAGCAATTTTGATATTTAATGTAATAATTAATGATAAGTTTCGATACATTAAAAAATATAATTTATTAAATATAAAATTCTTAACAAGTATCTTAAAAGCACTCGTAAGCAAAATCCATAATTAAGTTTTGATAAGTTGAGCTCAAACAAATTAATTAATTAGTTTTGATAATCGTGCCTTTAATTAATTTGAAGCTATCAATTACTACTAGTAAGCCAACAAAATGAAAATCTTTAACAATTTAGAAAAAAATCATCATCAAGCCTAATTTGTTAACATGGACAACAAAGAAATTAATGATTTAATCTAGTTTCATACCTTTTCAATCAAGAACTGGGTTTGTCGTGCTGCTATATCAAGCTGTCCCTCCATATTAGATTCCTGGGAGCTGAGAAATTCTGAATTGAATATCTTTACCATCTCCCATCCGCTCATCATGAACTTTTCCAATGCTGGCCATTCCGTGGTATGCATTCCAGGATAGAACGTCATACATCTCGGCAGGTCATGGAGTGTAAGAGAGAATAACCTTGGAAAGACAAACCTAGGGTTTGTTTCTGCCCCATCCTCCGAAACAAAAACAATCTTCTCCACCCCACATCTGCTTATATGAAGACTTTCCAGTTCTGGAAGGCTATTAGCGATAGACGCTGGAAAAACATTTCTCAGCTCATCACAATTATTAATTCTCACCAATTTTAGATTCTGAAAAGAGAGAAAATTTTTGGGGTCCATATTCCATACATGCTTCAGTTTTGGTAGGCCATCAATTTTCAAATAACTTAACTGAGAAACTGTACTATACTTATCATCAAAACTTAGACCCTCCACATTAAACAGCACTTCTAAGGAACCACAATTGCGAACAGATAGAAACCCCAACCCTAGGAATTTTCTATACGTACTCCAAGGAAAAATTGTTTGTAGCCCATCACAGTGTTTGACACTCAATTTCTCCAAGCTTGGAAATGCAACCTGCAGTACTTGTATCATTTAAGTAATAAATACAATATTCACAACACAAAATTTAGAGAAATTTCTTTGAAAGAATAATCGAGAATATAAAAATGAAAGAACTAATTAAAGCCTATTGATGATTACCTTTTCATTGAACAAAGAAATCTGTGTCAAGTCCGTGTTCATATTTTGCACTGTAAATCCCTTGAATTCAGGACATTTCTTTATCTTCAATTCTTTTAAGGATGGAAATTCAATACATTAGTCACTGCAGAATTTTGTGAGGCTTTTAAGACTTTTCATCCTTA
>JAVXUL010067051.1:0-24896 GCA_035590515.1 Trichilia minutiflora
TATAATAATCATTTAATTAATTTTAATAAAATTATAAAATTTTTAATTATTTTTATTAAATAAATATATTTTATTGGGCTCGACCCATTAGGCCCAATCACCGACCTAACCCAAGCACGACCCGGTTTGGCCCGCGAAACGGCCTAAACGGATTGACATGAATTGGCCCAGCCCAGCACGACCTAGCACATACAGTAACAGCACTAACGGGTCGTGCCATGCCATCTAATAATTTTTCGTGCTAGGCCAGGCACGGTATAGTTACTATACATGCCCAAGCTCGGCACGACATAGAAGCCCATATGGGCTTTCATCTCACGGGCCGTGCCAACCCGGCACAACCCGTTTGCCACCTCTAGTAGATATGTTTTGAGCCCCTCTTTGCTTGATTTTACCTTTTGGCTATTATTCACCCACGGTCCTTCTCTCTTGATTCCTCACGAATTATCGAATGAAACTTTGATCAAACAATGCTTTCGAGCTCTAGTGTTGATTTTTGAGGCAATTTTAAAAAGTATGAGGGAGTTTGATAGAGATTTGGGTGAGAACTGGTTTGGATCAGAGAGTGGAGAGAAAATTGAGAGAGACGGGAAGAGAGGAGAGTTAGGGAGGAAGAAGCCCCTGTGTCTCTATATAGGAGGCTTTAAAAAGATTGAAATGTCCCTTAAAACAATGCTTCAGAGTTTATCACGTCTCTAAGTATCAATACTTTAGCTCGAAAAAAGGGAGTCATTCAAATTCACCATGTTCAAAGTATCGATATTTCTCCTTCAAGTATCGATACTTTTACTTAAAACTTAGGTTACACAGTATCGCTACATTTAAAGTATCGATACTTTCTATTAGGAGATGTATTTCAAGTTCGTTTGTATCCTAGAGTATTGATACTTTCCTCCAAGTATCGATACTTTACTTTGCTATCTACAGTGATCCGTAAAGTATCGATATCTTCCTCAACAGTGTATTGATACTTTGTCCTCTATTGCACACTACAGTTCTAAGTATCAATACTTTATTCTTAATGTATGGATACTTAAGTTTTATTGGTCATTATAGTTCATAGAGTATCGATACTTTCCTTGAAGCATATCAATATTTTTCGCAATGACGCAACGTAGCAAAACTTGCGTGACTAAGTATCTATAGTTTCCACAAAGTATCGATACTTTTTTTTGTTAAATAGTTTATTATGTCCCAAACATTAATATTTTCTGTAAAAGTATCGATACTTATAACTTCTCAACACCGAGTATCGATACTTTTGACTGTGTACACACCGATACTTCTTCACTTTTATCAAATGAGGACTGCTACTTTCAATACTTATAACTTTTGATCCAGATATCCTTATGGAATCTATAATATATCAATAGAAAACTATCATTGAGCTCTACAAAATTGATAAGAATTTTTCTCAATTAGAATTGATTTTAAGGTTAAAATTTTAGTTCTTTCTCACTGTTAAATTATTTGACATTTCTTAATTCTTTAACAAGGAATTTTCAAACCAACAAACTCTTCTATGCAAGAACTATATGAAATTACACGTATAAAATAAGTAGAAGAAATTATCACAATACCCACGTAATTAAAGAACGGGGTTCACAATTTTCATACTAAGAATTTTCTTAGTTTCTCCCAAATCTTTCATTTCAAACTCATTATTAAACTGAGTTTTCAAAATTTGAATTTCTTTGGAATTTTTGGCAGCAATGAGCATGTCATCAACATAAAGCAATAGATAAATGAAAGAGCCTTCTTCTAATTTCTGAAAGTAAACACAGTTATCATAAATACTTCACAAATAACCATGACTCAACATAAAGGAATTAAACCTTTTGTACCACTGTCTCAGAAATTATTTTAGTCCATACAGTGGTTTTTTTAATAAGTAAACATGGTCTTCTTTTTCTTTAACTTCAAAACCCTCAGGTTGCTTCATATAAATTTGCTCCTCGAGATCACCATGTAAAAAAATTATATTAACATCCAGTTGTTCTAATTCCAAATCATACATGACAATCAAAGAAAGCACAATACGAATAGAGTTGTACTTAACCATAGGTAAAACACATCTTTAAAATCAATACTATGTATCTGACTATAGCCCTTTGCTACTAATCTTGCTTTATACCTTTTATCTTTAACCTCTGAAATACCTTCCTTTTTCTTGAAGACCCATTTGCAACCAACAATCTTCTTTTCTAAAGATGGTTTTATAAGAACCCAAGTTTTATTTTTATAGAGAGATTTAATCTCTTCATTCATCGTAATCAACCATTTACGTGAATCATCACAAGAAACTACTTCTGAGTAGGTAGAAGGTTCACTAACTCTATCTATTTCTTTTATAATTATCAAAGCAAATGTGACCATATCAACATATTTTGATGGTGGTCGAATCTTCTTCCTTAGTCTATTTCTGGCTACGGAATATTGTTCCTCCTATGGACTATCTTTTAAAAATTTATGTGTCTCTACTAGATCTGACTGAGTTGTAGAAGAACTTACTTGAGAAGGAATAAAACTATCGATCTTTATCTCCACCTGCTTTTGTATACTATCATTATTATTTGAAACATAAATATAAGAACAATTCTTTTTTGAAGACAACATACACAACTTATCAAATGTAACATCTCTGCTAATTATAAATTTTGGGGATTTAGGATCTGAACACCATAGTCTATATCCTTTTACTCTAGGAGCATACCCATGAAAAAATAGCTTTTAGCTTTAAGCTTTAATTTTCCTTTACTCACATGCATGTATGCTGGATACCTAAAAATTTTCAAATCAGAGTAATTTGCAGAAGTACCTGACCAAACTTCCTTAAGAGTTTTAAAATTCTGTTGAAGAAGCATGATTGTTAACACAATATTCAAGACACGATAAAAATGGTCACAAGCACATAATGTCAAGTTTTATAATATATGGAGAGTAAGATATCACTCTCACGAGGATTGTAAAATGTTATTGAGTTGATTACCATAATTAGAATGGTTTAATTCTATTTAGGTAATTTCAATTCAACCAAATTGTAACTAACTAACATCTAAGCAATGAAATAATTAAACTAAACTAATGATTAAACAATGTTTAAGAGAGATTCTATGAGAAGCAAACTTAAGGGATTTAAGAACACCAATGCTCTCGATGTTTAATGTTAGTTTTCTATTAATTCCATTCATTTACCTATTAACTAAGGTTAACGATTGATTTTATTTCATTTTCTAAATCTCAATAAAATCATATACATAATCACTCAAGATAATATTTCTATTAAACTTAAATAAATCATGTATTCCTTAATTTCAAACCCTAAATATTATTACCTAGTAAATAATCGTTTTCCAATTAATTATTGTCTAGGTTATATTACCTTACCCAAGAACATGAAACTAACTCATTCAAGCCCAATTCCATTGACAACGACTTAAAGAACATACTATGATAATTATAAAGATCATAAGTGCACGATGTTGAGTTTTGTAATATTTGGTAAGTAGGATGTCGCTTCCATGAGGATTGTAAATGTTTTTAAGCTGAGTACCATAATTATAATGATTAACTTCTATTTGGGTAAATTTAAACAATTACTAATTCCAATTAACTAAAATTAAGAAGTGAAACTATTAACTAAGTGATGAGAGAATTCTATTAAAATCATGTTTAAAAGATCTAATTACACCAAAGTCTCCTGTGTCAATGCTAATTTACTACCATTTCCATACATTTACCTATTAACTAGGGTTATAGTTGATTTTATCTCATCTTTCGAATCTCGATAAAACCCTATACACTACCACCCAAGATAATATTCTTATTTAACTTGAGTCAATCGTGTAGTTGTTAAGAGCAAACCTTAAAAATGTTACCTAGTGAATAATTACTTTCAAATAAATTATTATCTAGGGTGTGCTTCTTTAATCATACATATAAAACTCTCTTTTCCAAGTCCCGTCCATGTAATATTATAAATAATTTAATGGCTAGTTAAACTATGCATTAAGTACAAGAAGCATAAATAAGTATAACACAAGAACACTAAGGTTTCATTAAGCCCTTAAGCACAAAGAAATTTAACTAATCATAACAAATAACTCCAATACAATCAATATCCAAAACATATTTAAAAATGTAGCAATACGTTCAAACAATCAAGAACAAAGGGAAGAAAAACTCTTTAAGTTGAAGAAAAGTTGTTTTGTGTTCCTCTCTCTTGATCTTTTATGATTTGAGCTTTAAAATAAATGTCTGGAATCTTCTGTGGCTGCTAGGTTTTCCTCCCTTCACGAATCCCAAGAAAAACCCCTTTTATAGTAAGAAATTAGGACACTAAAGAAGACATCTCCGCTAAAAGGCACTACAAAAATTATTCTTGCTGCAGTAAAAGGTCTTTGGAAAACTCGTTGCAATAGACAAAACTAATTGCATGTAGTAAGGATCTTTGCCAATCTCACTACAGCAGAACAAATTTCTTCCCGCTGCAGCGAGAATTATTTTTAAACTCTTCAAAAAACACAACCCCGGACACCGACTTTTCAAAGCCACTTAAATCACCTTAAACCGACCTATTTCTTGGAGAATCAAAACAATTAGAACGTGCACACCACCAATACGAAAAACATAAAAATACCAATGAATTTATTTGAAATTAAGAAAAGAATCTTAAAAAAAAGGATGAGTGATAAAGTCACTCATTAAATACCCCCAAACTTAGATCTTTGTTCGTCCTGAGCAAAATAGAACTAAAAATAGAAAATAAAAACTAAACCACTTAACTACACAAACACATGCACCACGTTGAAATCACAAAATCAAACACAAAAAGAAAAACATGCACAAAATCAATCACTCAAAACAAAAAGAACTCGATGCTTGCTAGTGATCAAAATTGTGAAAATATGATTCCTAAACATTGACATTAAACTAAAGATTTGGTAAGGAATTCATGATTCATAAAGCTTGCATTAGATTTTTATTTTCTTACAAAAACACGCCTTCAAAGAATTTAGGTGAATCTAAAGTTGACCTTGACTACCAATCCCCCTTTTACTCACAAATGTCGTAAGTATTTTATTTACTACATCACTTTACTCTTACTTGAGTTCTAATCGACCTTTTTACATAATTGTTGATATTTCACAACTAACCTCCAATTACTCAATCTTTTAGAAACACAAGCTACTTTGCATACTCGTGTTTCAAGGCACCATATTACATGAAAGTCAACATTTTTGGTACCGAAATCCCTAATTACTAAGCATCTTAAGACAGCAGAGTAATTTTTTTTAAAAAAAAATATCTCAAAGATTAGTGTCTAACTCTTTTTGAGAAAAACAAGACTCATACAAGCTCAGGTTTCATAATCGCCCAAATCGAATTCTAAATTCACAAAAATTCTCTTGAGCATGTACATTTACTTTCAAACTTCTAACACAAAATCACTTCACAATTAACCTTGTCTAATTCAAGTTCAACATCAATGAAAAGGTTTTACAATTCACTTCTCTTAACACTAGCTCTCATCATCACACACACGCACTCATGAAAAAATAACATTCAATCCACAACACAAGTAAAAAAAAAAAAATCACTAACACAGCACAACATAAATAAAAAACAACATTACAATTTATGAAAATAAAATTAAGACAAATTTAATACAAGAAGCTAAAAACACATTTAAAAACTCAAAAACAACCAATTAAAAACTAGTATAAAAAAATAGTCTATTTCTACTCCCCAAACTTAAATCTAAGTGTTGTCCTCAACAATTCAAATCAAGAGCCAAAAGGGTACCTAGGAGACGAGATAAAATCTCATCTCTTATGCATTATCCTCATCATTGTCATCGCCATCTGACTTGTCTTCCTCATTGCCCTCCTCCTCCTCATCTGAGTCCAAAGGCTGAAATACGAAAGCTGGGGATACTGTAAAATGTCGTGTTAAACCAATCTGCCTTAATGAAGAAGTATAGCACCTAAGCCATCCAGGGAATTGTTAACATAAGACATAAAATGCTCCTGCTGTCTAGACAACTTCGCCAGCTCCTTTTGTGTCTAACTGAGCTCTGATGCGATACCAGCAATAGTGGATTTCTTGGCTGATGCCTATTTGAGTCTGGAGGAAGATGGCTGCTGCGCTGAACTAGTACTGGTGGCCCTACCAATTCTGTCCATAGTGTGGATGGTGATACAAGCTTTGGGCTACAACATCTCAGGGCTGAAGGTCTTCACCCCAGCTGAAGCAATGAGCTCTGAGATCAAAGATATAAATGAAAGCCCAACGATTGTGTTTTCTATAAAATAACTGATATTCTATGCTATCCACCAGCCTACATCAATATTCTTCTTATTTTTTAGGGCATAAAGCATTAAAGCCCTCTCTTTGTTGACCTCAGTAAGGTGATATCAAGGACTAAGACAAGCACAAAGAAAATGGTGCCAAATTTTCATTATGGGTGCCAATCGTTTAGTCAAGAAAGTAGTACGAACACCCCTTACAGTCGCCCAACTCACAAGTCTGCCACACAACTCTGCTGTCACTGTATCTAAATCCACTAACTCAGTCAAATCCCTAATATCATCGCGAACTGACAGAATGTGATAAAGCCTGTTAATAGTATCCCTCGCAAACCTAATTTCCTTTCCTCTCACCACTGAATCTTGACCATGCACTCCTTTCGCATTGGCATAGAACTCCTTAACTAGAGTCATTGTCGTCGACTTGGATTGTTTAATAAAGTTCTACCAACCCCTTTGATTAATCTCCCTCACAACCTTCGGGCACTCAGATTCTTGAAAAACCATACCCCTCTCCTTCAAACTGATCCTCTTTTTGATTGATTTTTCAAAAATGGTGGCCGCCTCTTGGGTACAAATTTAATCCTATCAAACTCCTCCGTAGTTTCACCCTGAGGCCTTTTCCCAATTGATTTTTGTTTTGGCATTGTAAATAACAACTTCAAATGTAAATAAAATCAATGTGCCATAATCAATCACTATAATACCCGACTGTACCACTCTCTAACAAGTGAAAGCAACCAATAAAACTTCCCCAACTCGCAATAACAAATTAATCCCAACAATTTCACAAAACAAAAAAACTAACTAACCAAACCCTAGGTTTAGAAATATACCAAAGCCTCAACTTGTAAAGAGCGAGGAAATCAATTAGATGTGTACCTTTACTCCTTTGAGTGTAGATGAGTATAGTACCTTGATAGGAGAGTGAGGTTGAGAGAGAAAAGCTTGAAATCCTTTTTGTTAAATATGAACTATCGTGAAAAATGGGCCTTGGAATATTTGAAAACCCAGCGACACTATAGTGAGAAAAAGTTTTTACTGTAGTGTCAAACCATAGCTAGGTATTTTAACTCGAGCTGTAGTGAGAAAATTTTTATCTCATTGTAGTGAGACTTTCTGGAAATTTCATTGCAGCTGTTTTTTTTTTTTTTTGCTACAGTGGGGCTTTTTGGACTTTTCGATGCAGCGAGTAATTTTTCTTCGCTACAGTGGGGCTTGTTGGAGTTTTTACTGTAGTGAAAATCTTTTCTTCACTGCAGTGGGACTTGTTGGAATTGTTGCTGAAGCGAAAATCTTTTCTTCGTTGCAGTGGGGTTCTGATTACTTGATTTCTTTACACTTCGTTTTGGCTTTCCTGCATAAAATTAAAAACATTAGAATAAAACTAATTAAAATAAATTAAACTAACAGTTAAAATAAAATAAAATAATAAAAATAAATAAAATATTGGGTTGCCTCCCAATAAGTGATAGATTTAACGTTCCCAAGCGGCATAAGGTTGATGCTGGCACCAAGGTCACACAATGCCTTCTCAAAAGTGGAATTCTCAATAGTGTAGGGAATGGTAAAACTACCCAGATCCTTAACCTTCTGAGGCATTTTTCTTTGAAGAATAGCACTACACTCCTCTAATAATTTTATAGTTTCATGATCTTCCAACCATCTTTTCTTCGACATCATCTCTTTCATGAATTTTTCATAGTTAGGCATTTGCTCTAATGCCTCTGTCAAGGGAATGTTGATATGGATCTTCTTAAAGATATCCAAAAATTTTTTGAACTGCTCATCTAACTTTTTTTTCTAGAATCTTTGTAAAAAGGGGATTGGTAGAGGTCTAATGGGAGGATTATCTGAAAAAGTAATCCTTGGGCCACTCTTCACTTGCACAAGTTTATCAACTGAATTTTCAGCTTCTTCAGCCTCATTTCTCTCCTCTATTTTCTCCTTCTCTTCAGCAGGCTGTACAACTTCCTTCCTCGGTTACATTTTTACCTCTTTCCCGCTCCATAATATGATAGCATTATAATGATCCTTGGGATTTTTCTTCATATCACTAAGGAACTTGCTGGCAAATTGTTCTTTTATGGCTTTAGCAAGCTGACTAATCTATACTTCCAATGACTTCATGGTAGCTCCCATGTTCCAATAATGAGTCTCAATGCTTTCAATTCTTGCCTCATTCTTATTAAACCTCCCTCTAGTCTCATTAATAAACATCCCCATAAGCTCTTCTAAAGAAGGTTTCTTCTCCATATGATTTTGCAAAAGTCCTAGAGTTGGTTGTAACATGTTTCTTGTATTTCTATAAGAGAAATTTTCATGATTTTATAACCCTTGATAGTAATGAGTGGGCAAGTTATTGTTTCGAAAGTTGAAGTTTCTATTATTGACATACTGAACCTGCTTTTGATCATCTTCAACCCTAAAATACGATGTACTTCTCATAGCTACTGATTTCTTGCTCGATGATGGGTCATTACTCGTCATGGCTGAAAGTTTACTTATAAGAGCTAATACTTGTGCTATCAAAGCCACAATAGGATCCATTTCGTGCACACCAGGAACTCTCCTCTGATTCCTTTCATTTGGCCATTGATAGTTATTGGAGGCCATTTCTTCAAGCAATAACTAAGCCTCCTCTGCTGTCTTGGATAAAAGTGTTCTTCTAGCTACTGCATCCACAATGGTTCTTGTTTGTCCATTTAAACTATTGTAGAATAACTGAATTTGAAACCAGTCTTTATACCTATGTTGAGGACATCTCCATATCAGATCTTTGAATCTATCATAGACTTTAAATAATGGCTCAAAATCTAGCTGTTTGAATTATGTTATATCTCCCTTAAGTTGCGAAGTCTTTGACGGTGGAAAAAAATTGAATAAAAATTTCTAAGCAAACTCTTCCCACGTTACTATACTCCTAGGCTACAAAGATTGGAACCATCCTCTAGCTCGGTCCCTCAATGAAAAAGGAAACAATATGAGTCTCATTGCATTTTCAGTGACATTGTTCATCTTCACTATATCATATATTTCCAAGAAAGTTCCTAGATGAACATTAGTATCTTCAAAAGACAATCCTCTGTACTAATTCTGCTGGACCATATTAATCAATAGAGGTTTCAGTTCAAAATTGTTAGCTTGAATCACTTGTCTTTGTATTCCTAAGTAGTTATCATTAACTACTGGTTTAAAGTAATCACGAAGAGATCGTTGCTGATGATTGTCTTCTGCCATTTGATGAGCTTGATTTCTTCTCTCAACTTGCTCTCTAGTTCTTTCTCTTCTTCTAGCACCTTGATTTTTTTGACAAGTGTGTTCAATTTCTGGATTAAAAGGTGCTTGCTCTAAACTTTGGCTTCTTCGCATACACTAAAAAAATAAAACACAAATTTAAACACAATTTAAAACTAAAAGAAAATCAACAAGAAACACACCCAAATTAAAATCACACCTAAATTAAAATCAATCACTTGGTTACAATATCAACTATATTCAAACACCTAACACAATCCCTGGCAACGGCACCAAAAACTTGACGACGACTTAAAGAATATATAATGATAATTATAAAGATCGTAAGTGCACGGTGTCGAGTTTTATAATATTTGGGAAGTAGGATGTTACTCCCACGAGGATTGTAAATGTTTTAAAAATAAGTACCGCAATTACAATGATTAAATTCTATTTGGGTAAATTTAAACAATTACTAGTTCTAATCAACTAAAACTAAGAAGTGAAACTATTAACTAAGTGATAAATGAATTCTATTAAAAGCATGCTTAAGGGATCTAACTACACCAAAGTCTTCTATGTCAATGCTAATTTACTACCATTTCCATGCATTTACCTATTAACTAAGGTTATAGTTGATTTTATCTCATCTTTCGAATCTTGATAAAACCCTAACACCACCACCCAAGATAATATTCCTATTCAACTTAAGTCAATCGTGTAGTTGTTAAGTATAAACCCTAACAATGTTACCTAGTGAATAATTGCTTTCTACAAATTATTATCTAGGGTGCGCTTCTTTAATCATATACATAAAACTCTCTTTTCCAAGTCCAGTCCATGTAATATTATAAATAGTTTAATGGCCAGTTAAAATACGTATTAAGTACAAGAAGCACAAATAAGTAAACACATTTCTATGATAATAAATAAGCATAACACAAGAACACTAAGGTTTCATTAAGCCCTTAAGCACAAGGAAATTCAGCCAATCATGGCAAATAACCCCAATACAATCAATATCCAGAATATATTTAAAAATGTAGCAATAAGTTCAAGCAATCAAGAACAAAGGGAAGAAAAACTCTTTAAGTTGAAGAAAAGTTGTCTTATGTTCCTCTCCATTGATTTTTTATATTTGAGTTTTAAAATAAATGTCTAAAACCTTCTGGAATCTTTTGTGGCTGTTATGTTCTCCTCCCTTCACGAATCCTAAGAAAACCCCTTTTATAGTAAGCAATTAGAGCACCAAAGAAGATATCTCCGCTAAAAGGCACTATAGTGCGCAAAAATTATTCTTGTTACAGCGAGAGTTTCTGCCAAACTCGCTGTAGCGAAAAAAAAAGTCTCGCTGAAACGAAGGTCTTTGAAAAAATCGCTGCAGCAGACAAAACTAATTGGCTGCAATGGGGACCTCTACCAATCTTGCTGCAACGATAATCATTTTTAAACTCTTCAAAAAACACAGCCCCGGACGCCGACTTTCCAAAGCCACTTGAATCACCTTAAACCGACTTATTTCTTGGAGAATTAAAAAAACTAGAACTTGCACACCACCAACGAGAAAAACATAAAAATTTCAACGAATTTACTCGAAACTAAGCAAAGAATCTTAAAAAAAAGGATGAGTGATAAAATCGGTCATCATCCATGCAACATTACAATTAGTTTAATGGCTAGTTAAACTAAATATTAAGCACAAGCGCACAAATAGGTGAACATATTTCAAAAATAATAAATAAGCATTAAACAAGTTCACTAAAGCTTTATTAATCCCCTAAACATATAATGTTAGCCAACCATGGTAAATAATTCAATAGCAATAAATACCCAAAACATGTTCATTATTTAACAAAACAAGTTCAAAAGTTTAAAAATAAAGAAAAGAAAACTCAATGAGTTTGATGATTCTCTTGTGGTCTTCAAGTTTTCCTTCCTTAATCTTCAAAGAATTGAGCTTCAATGAAATCCTCTTGATGGCTACTAGATCTATTATTCCCTTCATGAATCCCAAGAAAAGTTACTAAATAGTAAGGGATTTAGGGCTCCACAGTAAGTCTTTTCGCTAATGAGGGCTGCAATGACCAAAAATATTTTTTGTTGTGGCAGTGATTTCTGGAATTTTTGCTGTAGCAAAGAAAAAAATATCAGTTATAATGATAATTTCTAGAGTTTTGGCTACAGTGGAAAACAAAAGTTTCTCCCTATAGTGGAGAAATAAAAATCTACTTCACTCATTAGCTTTTGAACATCTTAATTCTTTACTTTAATCCTTTTAGCTTAGCTAAAGAAAATTTGCATGCTACCACACCAAAACACACCATTATCCAATAAAGTGACTAAACTTACTCCAAATTTGTACCTAAATGAGTTGATAAAATCAACTCATTAATGATTAATAATATAACAAGCAGTAAAGATTGCCTTTATCTAAAAATCTTTTGTTAAACCTGTATTAGAGAACGTACTCTCTTCAAAAGAGTTCTATTCATCCGCTCTAACACACTATTTTATATTGGCGTCATCCTAACTATATGGTATCGAATAATTCCTTCATTTTTGTAAATTTCATTGAATTCACCTTCATAAAATTCTAACTCATTATCTATTCTAGGCCCTTTGATCTGTCTTCCTATCTATTTCTCAATCATAACATCAAATTCCAGAAATCATTGAGTTTAAGAAAACATCATTTTTCTGCTTTAAAAATAAATTCAAATCTTCCTTGAATAATCATTAATAAAAGTCAACATATATCTAATACAACCTTAGATGGAATACGTGAAGGTTATCCAAGATTTGAATGAATATAATCTAAAATACCTTTTGTCCAGTGAATTGCTGGTGAATTAAAGTTAACGTAGGACTTTTGGGAGACAACTTGCAATCTTTCAAGTTTGATGAAGATTAAGCTCAAAACCATGAACTCTTCTCAATTTGCACCATCCCATGGTTTCTTCAAGCTTGGCCAAAATTTTAAGAGAAAGAAAGATGAAAAATACTCATTTTCCATGCCAAAAATGAAAATAAAAATTATATTTATATTTTTAATTAATTAATTCAATATTTATCTAATAAATATAATAAATTAATTGGACATTATGTGATACAAACACACTTACATTAGATGTGTGAAACCATATATATTTGGACCACTGGTCATTTAACATATATTCAAAAATATAAACCAATAGCAAAAAGCCATATGGTTTAATATATACCATTAGTATAAAACCAATTTTATCTAATTATTTAACACTTAAATTCATTAGATAATGGGCACATTAATTAACAAATTAATTAATATAAAGGATTTAAACAAAATTCATAAATATGATACAATTACCATAATGCCTTTGATCACATTTACACATAAGGATAAAATGATCATTTCTATCTAAATTAAACATTTTAATTTAGATTTTATCATTTTATATTAAAATCATATTTTAATATATTTGGTAATCAAAATTATCAAATTTAAATATGTAATTTACAATAAATTCATACATGTATCATGTAGGGACAAAATGGTTATTTTATACTAAATTAAATAATTTAATTTAGTTTTCATCATTTTACCTTAAAATCACATTTTAACATATTTGATAATCGTTATTATCGAATTTGGCAAGTAATTTACATTAAATTACATCTTTAATACATTAAAGAATATTAAATACGTATAATACTTATACGTCGTTATTTTGACCTTTTCTATATTATCATGAGGGTGTTAGCCTTCTTCCGATAATATTTTATCTTTTTCTCATATGAAAAAACACTCGAGGATTTTTGGTGTGACCATGAAGGTTCACCGTGACGTAGTCGTAAACATATACCGAACGTTTCAACTCTGAATATTTCGGTCACTCATTAACTATGGGTAGCATCTAACAATACGCTATAGTCCCTATATCACGATGAAGAAATATTTTCATTAAACCTTTCATTGATTGCATGTAACGTGTGGGTAATAACCTTCCATTATTATATCCTAATCGAGCAAGGGTTCATGGACTGTCAAAACCCTAACCTTAATCTCAATTTGAATCGTCAATCATATGTCATTATTATGTGATGACCATTAACTTATAATCAAAATATCATATTGACATTTCATTAGGAACTCAATTCAGACAGAGGCAGCAAAAATTCTCAATCTAATATGTCGATTCAAAAGAAATACTTCTTTATTAATATATAAAAATTTATACAAGATCATTAGCCTTGAAACTAATAACACGAATGGTTTCTAGGGCATACACTAACAGTTTGATGATGTCAGAATTAGATAAAGATAATGTAAAGACTGCAATAGAACTTATAACTGAAGATCTTTGTAAGATATATAAATTACTAGACCTGTAAGCTTTCATAATCATAAGAGTACCTTTACTAACTTTTAAAACTCCACCTTCAGCTGAGTACTTACACCCAAGTACCTTTAAGGTACCCAAAGAGGTGAGATTCTTTTTTAAATTAGGAATATGTTTAACATCAGTAAGTATTTTTACAATACCATCATACATTTTAATTTAGACTGTATCCTTACCCATAACATTGTAAATAGTATTATTATCCATCAAAATAATTCTACTATTACAAGATTCATAAGTGGAG
This sequence comes from Trichilia minutiflora, assembly GCA_035590515.1. NCBI lineage: Eukaryota > Viridiplantae > Streptophyta > Magnoliopsida > Sapindales > Meliaceae > Trichilia > Trichilia minutiflora. The sequence continues at coordinate 14,169 of JAVXUL010067051.1, forward strand.
AATAATCTATATTAAAATGAATGTGATAAGAACAAATCAAATCTAAAATTCATTCATTCTTAAATCTTGTTTTATCATTAGTCACAAAGAAAATATTTTCACTACTCTCATCTACTGTAACACTAGCTTTGGTGGTTTCATTATTTTTCTAGATTGTTTTCTCCTTACGCTTTTCTTTATTGTTCAAGTTAAAACTATAACACCTGGTCCAAGACTGTCAATAATATTGTCCGCTTTAGTCCAACCTATGGGACCGTACGGCTTTATTCTTGATAATGGGCCTAAACCTATCCTAAAAAGCCTTGTTGATGCCTTGGTTCCAACTCCATATATATAGCCTAGTAACTTCCTCTCCCATTCTGATGTGAGATATTTCCTGCCTAACAGCCATCCTGAAGCCTATCAAGAGTCGCTCCTTGCTCAAGTCTTTACCCTGATACCACTCCCCACCCTTAAGAATCAGGATGTTATAGGCCCACTAACTTTCGCTGGCTCATCCTCGATCCCACAATCATACTGGAGGAGAGTTGACTTTGATACCATATTATAATAACACTTGGTCCAAGATTGTCAATAATTTTATCCACTTTAGTCCAACCCATAAGGCCTCATGGCTTTATTCTTGATAATGGGTCTAAACCCATCCCAAAAGGTCTTTTTGACAACTTAGTTCTAACTCTCTCTATATAGCCTAGTAACTTTCTCTCTTATTCTAATGTGAGACCCCTGCTACCCCCACAACCATCCTGAAGCCTGTTAGGAGTCACTCCTTGCTCAGGCCTTTGCCCCAATGCCACTCCCTACCCTCAAAGATCGGGATGTTATAAAACATTCAAACTTAATATTTTCCTTTTTATGACAATAATTACACTTTAGATTCTTATGTATGCATTTAAATCTAACTTTAGATTTTTTGCTTTTAGAGTCTCTCTTTTGTGATTTACGCCTAGTAATTAAGCCTTCTGTCTAAGTTTTACTACTTCTTTCAATTATATTCCTATCAATTTATTCCTTAGATTTCAAAGCAGATTTAATTTTCCAATACAAAATTGTATCTTTTTCATAAATTATAGTATCACAAAATTACTTAAAGGAATGAGGAAGAGAACATAATAATAATAAGGCCTAATCTTTATCATCTATTTTAACATCTATATTCGCTAAATCCATAATAATGGTATCAAATTTATCAAGATATGAGAGTATAGATGTACCTTCTGCCATCTAAAGCATATATAAAGATTACTTTAAATAAAGTCGATTCTCCATTAATTTTTTTATATACAAAGTTTTCAACTTCTCTCACATACCTCTCGTGATTGTTTTAGTGGCAACTTCCAGCAAAACTTCATTGAAGAGATTTAAGATAATGCAAGACTCATCTTTTTATCCATAGTAGTAAAATCTTATTGTCTAAATTCTCAGGCTTTTTCTCTTCTTCTTGAAGAGCTAACTCAACTCCATCTTGAATTAAGATGGCCTCCATCTTGAGCTACCACATTCCAAAGTTGACACTTTGATTAAACTTTTCAATATGGGTCTTTGTTATTATTATCGTTACCGAAATCTTAAAAGAGGCTCTTATACCAATTTTTTGGAAAAATATTCTCAAAAATTAGCAAAAGAGACTTTGAACAACTAAATAATAGGATAAAAATAACAAGACATCAATATTTATATGGTTCGATCAATAGACCTATGTTTACGGGCAAAGGCAAGCAAAATATTTTACTATTTTTAAAATGGAAGAATAAAATTTAGGAGAGTGCTCTTAAACTTACAAAATAAAGGAGAGCGCAAATTTTAAACTTGAAAAGGGACTGAATTAATTTAAGGATCCAAATGACTTATAAGCCTAATTTACAAAAGATCCAAAGCCCAATTACTCTCAATTTCTCCATACTCTTTGAAACCCATCATACCTCTCCTATTTATAGTCTAAAAGAGAGGATCAATAAGTTTAATTACTTTATGTGAGATGAATGTAAAGTACTAATCCCAATAAAAATTACTATGAATTTTTAACTTGACAGACCGCAAATCTAAATTTTTTAGAAAGTGTACATTTTCTTTTGCATTTTTCCAAAAAATAAATTTACTTTAAAAATGTTTTTGAAGTCTAACAACTATAAAATTTTTACACATGATTTTAGTATATGTTGATGCAAGAACTAGAACGAGGTATCATAGGAACAAAACCAAAATTTATCATTGTATGGAAACTTATGGTATTTGATTTAGGAAAAAGGTGTATACTAGGAAATGATGTGGCCATTGAAGTTCAAGTTGGCATGCTCTGAAGGGATTGTGAAAAGCCAAAAAGAGAGAAGCTAAGGCACCATAGGAGTTGGACATTGGTTGCAGAAAAGATTTAACCAAACAAATTAAGTAATTTTTTTATTAAAATCAATACAAAATCCTCCTAAAAGCTAGAGGGAAATTCGTCGACACAAATTAGCACTGTCATTCGGATGAATAGGTTGATTTAGTCGAATGATAAGTTTATTTGGTTCGATCGAGTCCAAAAAAAAGTTTTCCTAAGAGCACCAAAAATTTTTATTGAACGAATCTCTTAATTTATTCAATCAAATTAGCATTTATTTTAATAATTTTCTCCTTCTATATTTTGATTTTTGTGTTGTTCAAATTTGGACCTTAAGAACTATAATAATTATACTTAGCCCCAATTTTCATTGTAAATAGAGGGCCAAATCCTAATATAATAAGCTTATAATTTTAAATCAAATTATTTTCTTTGAACAGGGTTTCAAACTTTACACTTAATGGATTCCAAGTCTCAGGAATTAATCTCTTTTCTACTGTATTTCTACCTCACCATTTGGGATCAGAGTCTTGTTGTCGTCTTAGGGCAATAGCTAGCAGCGACACTAATGGAAATAATTATCCTAGCCACGTGCGTGAGGGATATAGATCTTGTGAGTGATTAGTTATTATCTTGAGATATTTTAAAGAGCTATAAGGAGCTCGTCATCTTCAGGATGTTCTGCTATCCCAGAAAAGAACCAAAGTAGAGCCAACAATGTGAAACCTAGTGTTTTAGGCTATAAGTGACTGTTTAAAGGGTCTATTTTGACAAGAAGGTCCTATGAGTATCTACAAAACTCTTTTTTCAGGATAGATAGTTATGTTTAGATGTTGTAGTATTTACATGATTGATGATGGAGGAAGGGGTTACATTCATAAAGATCTAGTTTATGATTTAGGCTTGTCTATTATGAGGAGTATAGATCTTTATAAAAGAATTGCTTTTTTTGACAAGTGTTTGGTGAGATTTTTGATTGAAAGTTACGTGGATGAGGCTTATTGTTGTATTTTTGATAACTCAAATATAAAAGGCTTGTTGCTTGGATAACCATCGCATAAACAAGTGAATGCCTAATAGTACAGGTAATAAGGTATGTACAAACTAACTAAAGGTTGACAAAAATATGTCTTGGGTCCCTATAGATGGAAGTACTCAAATATTCCCAATCAGAGGCCAAAGAAAGTAGAAAAGCAAGTTGAGGTGCGAGGTTTGAAAGAAAAATCCAAGGGTAGTATTAGAGCTGATGATCATGATTAGCAAATACCTATTGTTAGTTTGGGTTGTATAGATGAAATGGTCAAATTACCGAACAAAAAGTTAATGATAACCTCATTTTACACTATTTAGGATAAAAAAAAAGGATGTTAGAGAGATGCTAAATGTGTTACTAAAGAAGAATGAGGTTGAAGTCTTAGATGAGACTTGATCCACTCTAATTAGTATAACCCTCGTTCTTGAGGAGTTTTCTAATATCTTACTCAAGGACCTATTGGAAAGATTACCACTTCTTAGAGACATTTGACATAATCTTGATTTAGTTTTGGAGATGAGAGTATCGTATTTGCTACATAATAAGATTAGTCCAAAAAAGGTAGAAGAAGTGGTGTTAAATGAAGAAAGCATTAATCCAAGTACCATCTTAACCTTATAAACACCAAAGGATAAGGGTGATTGGCATATATATGTGGGTAGTAAGGCCAAAGACAAATTTGATGAGTGCCACAACTTTCTTATTCCTAATTGAGCATTGTTGGGATGCGATTTTGGAGTATGAGTTATTGTTACCTTAGGTGAATGGGTCATGGATACAAACTTACTCGATGAGATTGCTTATGTATTGAAGATTATATGAAGAGTGGGCTTGTATAGGGATAAGTCACTTATTTATGTAGGCCTATGCAAGATAGAAAGTAAATACTCATTTTCTTACCTACTTGCCGATATTGGTCTTGGAAATTTTATGATTGAAGTGGTTGGTAATAGAAATCCTGAGTAGACTATTAAAATAAGTATTCATGATTATATGATCTGGGATTCAGGTAAAATTCATTAGAAAACTTGTAGAATTATAAACTTGCTTGTTGGAAACATTTGTGAAAGATTAGCGTACCCGAAGATTGATTAGTTATCATTAACCATTAGCTTTAGTTTGAGAGGTATAATAACCGTTGATATAGAATCTAAGCAATTGATTGATGATGGGTTCTAGGTATATTTCAGATAGAAGTTTGAAAGGAGAGACGATACTTTAACTTTTGCTGTTGTTGTTGAGCTCAAAAGTTTGGATATACACGGTATGGTTTGCTTAGCTTAAGTGAGCGTGAAATTAGCTAGGATAGATAAAAACTTTAATAAGTATGACATGGGGAACATGGATATGCTATAAATCTAAAAATAACTTGAGGTCAAGTTTTTAACAAGTAGGGGAGAATGACGTGGGCATCTTCAGACAGCAAAACGAAATCATCATATAGGTCAAGAATAAAGAAGGCATTGTTTAAGGGAAAGAAATCAATGAAGGATGAAGCAGCCGATCAACAGAGGGATATTGTTTGATCAATTAAAATTGTTCAAACAGCAACAAAACTTTTAGTAGAATGAATTTCTCAATTTGCTCGATCGAATTATCTTAAAAATTTTTTAAAAAAGCTTTATAGTTCAATCATTTGAATAAAATCCTCCGTTTAACCAAATTGACATTTATTTTTATATTTTTACCCTTTATTACTTTAATTTCGTAGTTATTTTAATTTATAATTGATGTATATTTTTATAACTAAACTTAACCTTCATTTTTACTATAAATAAAGGCTCATATTCTAGGGTTTGAAAACTTTTAAACTTTTGTCAAATTTAATTAAATTTCCCGTAAATTTTTAGGGTTTTCATATTTCTTGTTGGATTCCAAGAAAGATTTGAATGTTGTTTTAATCTTATAAAACAAGTTTTCACTATGTTAGTTTAATGTTAGAGCCTTGTTGTTGTCTTTGGACAATGACTTATAGTTACGGTGATAAAAATAACCATCCTAATCAAGGGGAAAGAAAAGAAGGATGTAGATCTCGTAGATGATGAATTGTTATCTTAAAGTATCTCAAACTCGTATTGACTCAAAACAGCTGCCAAAACAGTTTTAAACCATTGAAAAAAATTTCAACAGCAAATTATTGTAAACAAGTCGAAAATTGTCCATTTTTCGCCAAATGAGGGGCTGTTTTTGCACATTTATTTTCGACCAAACCAAACATCAATAAAAATCCAAATTTTTCATACTTTAAACACATTGACTATATCATGAAATAATCAGAAGAATAGGACAAATGTAATAGCAAACACTCCTAAATCATTTCATACAAACTTAGCCTACCATAACCGAAGCAAGCCAGTCTTTACTAAGGTTCCACCTTAATCATCATCACATCATCATATATCCATACCAAACTCAATTTTCAACCCCTAAGCTCTAATACCAATGTAAGAATCTAGCATGCCATGTTTCCTAAAACATGAAATTAAGTTTACATGCTATACGATCTAGGAAATGAATTTACTATAAACTTGAATAACTTACCCTATATAATTGTCAACCTTTACTGCCTTTTGTGCAATTTTTTTAAAGCTTTAAAGGACCAAAATAGCTCCTCCTCTATCAAGTGATGCCTTTGGCTACTTGTTTTCCCTTTTGGATTTCTTAGATTCAACTAAAACTCTTTTGATTAAATATGGGTTTTCAAACAAAACCCTAGGATTTCAATATTTGAAAAGACTCTTCAAAGCTTGAAATTAGCCACACCTATGTGGATCTCTTCCTAAGGATCTTAAATCACTTCTCAATTAATCAAAATGATAAAATTTTGATCAAGAAATGGGAGAAGGAAGTATACGATAATTGGGAGCAAAATTCCCAAAAGTGCTTCCTTTTCCTTTTTTCATTTGATTAATTAAAAATAAAATAATTTTCATTTATATATTTCTCAATTTAATTAACCATTAATTTAAGTAAAATATATGAAAATTATTTTGCCAAATTGATAGATAAAATCAAGTCACATCTAATGTATATCCACCATCTATTTGTCACCTAAGTGTAAGGCCAAAATGTAGCCACTTGTCAACATTTCATTTGCTAGAATGAAAATATCAACATACATCACTCATATCATCACCAAGCTTAGGTTAATCAATCATATTACCTTAACTTAATATATTAGAGTAATGTATAAAATAATAAGGAAAAAACCGAGCCAATTTTGGACAAGACTCAATAGGTTTACCGTAAAATCGGTAATAGATGATATAAGCAAATTAAACTTCTTTAATTCTTTTATATCCAGAATTAAAATCTTTAATTCTTTTTATTTAATTTATCTATAATAAGATTAACTAAATATGTCTACAGACTAATATTGACCGTAGCCATACAATATGGCCCCCGAATTACAATGAAGTCTATATCTTCAAAAAATAAACCTTTCTGTCACCAGTACTATATAATTCAACTATTTATCATATAATGCTATGATTGAATTAGGGGTATGCTATAATCGTCAAACTCTTTTAGATCCAATGCTATGTATAATAAATAACAAATAATGACTCTATTGTATATTTTCGTTGAGAACAAACTTCTTAATCACACATAATATGCAACCCCGACCTATGATTTTACGAGTCAAATCTAAATTATTCATATAGAACATTCTGATTCAAACACTAAGGTTGACGGATCTTTTCTCAAACATTCACATACCTCTATGAATATCTCATCACACCCAATAACTAGCTATCATAAGCCTATATACAAACTTGCCCTGAGCAGTATCAAAGTATGATAATTCACTCACAATATAACCATAATGCTACAAAGTCTAAGGATTATTTATATAATTGATACAACGAATGTCTAATTAATTTTTAAGTATAATTAGTAGTTGGACAATTCGTAGAGTCGGTTCAATGAACTTATACTCAACCAATGAGTATTTATACACTTCCTTTAATGTTTATACATAAGTAATCTATAAGATCGATTATCCTCTATCACATAGAGCAATGATAGTGTATACTAGTCTTTCCAGTATTATAAAGACTTCACTTTATAGTCTCACGACTAGGAACATTTAGGAATGATACTACTAATATACTGTCTCATAAATATGAACTCATCGTAACAATATGTATTACACACATTCCATTGGCGTTATTATTATATATAAATCAAACATACATATGCAAATGGTAAAAGATAATATAAATGTAAAAAAATACTCATTTTTATTAATCATAAGATTTACAAGAGTTTTTATAAACTTACACTCACTGATCATATCGTGATTTGCTTTTAAGGCATGCAACTCTTTCACTAATTTGAATAAAATTGATCAAAATGAATGTATTGATATTGGTAGTCATTTTGGTATTGGGTGTCATGCCCCGACCCTAGTTGACCACATAGCAATCATCGCGAATCCCAGGAATATATCCCATCATTTATAATGCACCCCTAGGACCCGCAAGGCATTAATACCTGTTTTCAATCTCATTTTCAAAATAAATAAAATAAAATGGAAGATTTTCAAACAAATATATATTACATCTGTATTTTTTCAAAATACAATACAAAATATTCTTGGCCAAGCCAAATACATAAAATCAATTTATTATAAATATGTTTCAGTTCAGTGGATCATAAAGTAAAAATCTGAGTCGAGTACTTGAAAACTGTGCTAAGGTCTCGCTCAGCTATGCTATGCTGTGCCTGACTGCACTAGCCTGAAATGGGAAAGTGAGGGGTGAGTATTTGGGAAAATACTCAGTGAGTAGACAAAGAAATAAAAACAAAAATCAAAGGTCCAAACACTTATTACGAAAAATTCTCATAATCATAAAATCAATCATAGTGATATATGGCATCATAAACATGTGTAGAAAATCAATATAATATCAAATGTGTATATCCCTTCAGTCTATAGGATCCCATCCACTCCCTCAAAGTTGTATGGCTAATCCGTAACCCTGGTTAGGGATATGTGCCCTGTATAGTATCCCTCAATCTATAGGATCCCATCCACTCCTTCAGAGCTATATAGCTGATCCACAACCTCGGGTGGGATACTATCATATCAGTATAAGGCTAGCATGTTTTAGCCTGGACATATAAATTTCTCCCATCCCACCTTGAACTGTATGGCCAATCTACACTCCAAGGTCTATTGGATTCCATCCACTCCACATAAGCTGTATGGACAATCCTTACCTATATATAATCAATAACATGGTACACAAAATCATAAATCAATATCAATGACCCATCAGGGTAAATCGAATAACTGGTATCTCACAAGGCCAAAAACATAAAAACAAGACAAGTTGGCTCACAAGGCCAAATCAACAAGTATGGCACCCCGGCCATTACACTCATCTATGCCACATTCATAAATAAATATAAATTTTACCTTTGACCTCAAAATCACAATATCAACATCATCAAGCATAAGCACAATAGGCTTCCGACCTCACATTCATGGCAATCCAGGTTTCACAACAAACCTATCTCTATCACAAACAAGGGACCATCCCGACCACCACACAACATACATCCAAGCCTCTTCATTTCAGTTATACATATACATATTCACATGCTATCATCTCTAACATTATATTCATTCATAAATAACAATAAATGAGATCAATGAAAAGAAATGTGTCCATTCACAATACTGGGCTGGAAAACCACCCTCGAGATATCCTTCTTGCAATAGAGATCCTCTCGTCTTGACTATCGCACCTGAACACACATACAAACACAGATTCAATGATCTATCATAAGGTGCGTGCATGATGCAATGCATGCTCATGTTACTCTCGCACTCCTCTCTCTTTACTCTCTCTCTCTAATATACTATCATATACTATCCACATACATTTTGTAAAACCTGTCCTTTAGTATTATAGGTATAACTATAAATCACTCAAGAGTGTTTGTGCATGTCTTTCTATTTAGATTGTGCACGAGAGGATATAAACTTGAAGAGTGTGTTTTGAGAAAGATTATGGTATAGGATATGAGCATATGAGAAAGAATTAGATTTTTATCCTAAAATCATCTCCGATTGAGAAAAAGTTCCTATCATTTTTGTAAACCTCAGAGAGAGCTTTTCATTGATATATTATGGGCTCTGAGCGAATATCCGAGCCAAAAATTATTACCATTTGAAGTGACAGTGCTCGATAGGAGGACAAGAGGCAAGGTATCGATACCTTTAGGAAAAGGTATTGATACGTTTACTGTTTGGGGCTAAAGTTATTGATATATTTGATAAAGGGTATCGACACCTTGAAAGCTTGATAAATAGTGAATAGTGCTAAATGTATCGATACCTTGACAAGGGTATTGATACATTTGTGACGGAGATGAAGTGCTTGCGTCGAAACGTATCGATACATTACAGGTAGGAGGCCAAAGGTATCGATATGTCATAGGCTTATGAACAGTAAATAGCCAAACATATTGATACGTTGAGAGAAATATATTGATACATTAGAGGTAGGATGCCAAAGGTATCGATATGTTTTGAAAGGTATCGACACCTTTGGTTGATTTTATAGCCTATTTAAGAAGGGAAGGGGGATCGTCTTCCCTATTTCAAAATTTTGATTTCTTTTTCTCCATTTTCGACAGAACCACTCCCTCTCTCAATTCTCAAAACTGATCTCAACCGTTTCTTCACCAAACTTTGCCATTTTAGGTCCTATGAACTCAGAACCTCAAAACCTCTTTTGTTGGAGTTTTACTTGTCGATTCGCGAGGAATCATGAAAAAAGGGTGATGGTGAATAGTAGTTAAGTAAGAGAATCGAGTAAAGAGGGACTTAGAACACTTCTACCATCTTGGATAAGTTCATCCCTTAGCTTATTTCTCTATTTTAAGCCTTCATTGTGCATAAATCATGAGAATAGGTTTTAGGATTACTATTTATAAAACTCTAAAAATTGAGAGTTTTTTAATTTATTGTCGGTATCAATAGATTAGAGGGCTTTGTTCACTAATGGTGTTGAAATTGATGAGAAAGACGAGTTCAAGGAGCAGGATTAAGAATGGATAGTATGTTTAGAGAGAGAAAAGAGAGAGAGAGAGAGAGGAGTGCAAGAGTCGTATTAGCATGTATTGCATCATGCACGTACATTTGGACATATCGCGAATCTGTGTTTGTATGTGTATCCAGGAGCGGCAGCCAAGATAGGAGAATCTTTGTCGCGAAGAGGATACTGAGAGGGTGGTTTCCCACCCCAAGACTATGAGTAGACACGTTTCTTTTCCTTCGCCTCTATTATTGTTATTTTTGAATGAATATAATACTAGAGATGATAGCATGTGAATATATATATATATATATATATAT
>JAVXUL010067062.1:0-10004 GCA_035590515.1 Trichilia minutiflora
GAAAGCCTTACAGGCCTACAGGTGGTATCCTGTGTGATTGGGTATACCCTGGAGGTCTGTGGCGTTGTCACGTGTGAGAACCCGGGTCGGGTCGTGATAGAATGTTTTTAATGTTTAGTCATACCTAGCCATATAATCATAAACACATTACATATAATCAAAAACACATTAAGTTATCATACCTAGCCATATAATCATAAAACAAATTATATAATTTAGCCCGCTGATCAAATCATCTCAACAAAACTACAAGGAATCCAATACAAATTCAAATAAATCAATAATTATGTATATGTATGTATATCAATTGTACAAAATCTCAAGACAACATATAAAATCATCATGAAAATCAATATAAATCAATTCACATTATGAATAGATTAGCCCCTTAGTCTCATATCAAATAATCATTGATCATTTTCAATAACAAATCATAATTTAATATTCATTTAAAACTGAAAACATGTAAACATAAAGATTATGTTTCTAGTGTTCTAATACATTTTCAAAATGTGTAAGTTTTGTTAAATATGTTAATAGAATGAAAATAAGTAAAAAGAGATATCCACTTACACTATAGGAAAGGTAAACACTCGTTAATCGTGCCTTAGTTCTCTACACTTTTTAGGCATCTCTCATATGAACGTTTTCATCTAAGACACGTATATACCAACAATCGTATTAATTCTCATAACTAAAATTATGAATATAACCTATATGCGTATGAACGAGTCCTAATTCGGGTTTTCTAAATTCGGTTTATAAATAACCAATTAAATTCTCACCTTTTGATTAGTTATAGACTTTTGAATGAATTGAATTCAATTTAAACTTATAATTCTTTCATTTAACACCCTCAATTATCGTAATTCAATCTAGTTTATTCGAATCAATAAGTGTACCGTAAAATTCTATTTATATAGTAGCCATTCACTATTCACAACAAATGCAAAATTTTCTATCTAATTGTATAATCGTCTATTCTATATCCTAATTAATGCATTATAACGTAAATTTTTATAATTAGGGCTTTTTAGAAGGACATTAACCCTAAATTTATAAATTTAATTTAAATGAAAATATAACGCATAAAGGGGTTTAATGTCCTTACTAGAAACTTGATTAAAGCCTAAATATGTCGAATTTATGGTTAATCACACAAAGCCCCAAATTTGAATTTAGAACCCTAATTTTTCTTTACTGATTCCTCACCCGTATTGGTGAAATGAAGCTTATAGTGTATAATAGAGGTCATGTAATAATGATTTTTAGTGAGAAATCAAGAATTAAATAGGTTAAAAAGTAAGAAATCGAAAGATTTATTATGAGAGAGGAGAAGAGAACGAGAAGGAGAAAGAAAAAATGAATGATTTTGAATATATATATAATGAAATTACAAAAATACCCATGAGTTTATTAAAGGAGAAAAATTCAAGAATTGGTAATTTTGATCATTTCACTTGATTGTCAATCAATTTGGTTGAACGAATGGATCAATTTGTTTGATCGAATTATAGTTTGTTTAAACAAATTACCTAGTTTATTCGGTTAAAGCCTCTTGAAAAAAATCCTATTATTCATTCAATCAAATGAATCAGGCTATTCGTTGAAATGGATAGAATGTTTCGTTCAATCGAGATTTTTATGAATCTTTAAAAGTTTTGACCATTTATTTAGTTAAATGATTCACATCTTTCATTCAACCAAATGGTTCATTCAAACGAATCTAAAGATTCTTTCGACTGAACTTCTCTTCCATTTCATATATCATCCCATCTCATCCAACTTCCAATTTCATTTACTTCTATTTTAATGATAACTATTCATTAAAAATATTTGGATATATATTTTATAAAAATAACAAAAATAACCTTATAAAATAAAATAACTAAAAATATCCTTAACTGTAGTTACGTGGTATTACAATTTACCTCTCTTGGAAAATTTTTGTTCTTGAAATTCATGTACCTTAGTAATGAAACAAGTAAAGAGTATTGATGTCGTATCTGATATTGAGGTTCCTAAGTTATTTTTTTTACTATGGTGCTCTACTGCCAAGCTTCACTATTAGGATGACTTTACTTCGCAGAACTCATTCCTATAGGTCTATTGTTACAACTGGTTGTATTTCGTAACTCAAATCTTCTTAAAGCTTGATTGGTAGAGATCCTATAATATGTTTTGGGTCCTGTACATATTTCTTTAACATTGAGACATAGAAGATATTATGAATTCTTTTTATCTCTGGTGGTAATTCTAATATGTACACTATAGGATCAATCCTTTTTATGATTTTGAATGGTCCAATATACTAAGGGTGAAGCTTTCCCTTAATTTCTGAATTGGGTTACTCCTTTCTAAGACGATATTTTCAGGAATACTATGTCTCCCACATCAAATTCCATTTCTCTTTGTCTATACTCTGAACAAGATTTTTGTCGATCCTACGTTAACTTCAATCTTTTTCTATTGATTTTGATCTTTTCTATAGTGATTTCTATCATTTCAATATTACTCAATTTTTTCTCACCTACCTCATTCCAATATAAAAGTGTTTTGCATTTTTTTTTATATACGACTTTATATGGTACCATGCCTATGCGAGATTGATAATTATTCTTATAGGCAAATTTGACTAATTGCAGGTATATATCTCAGTTACCTTAAAAATTTATGACACAACTTTTCAACATATCTTTTAAAGTCTAAATAGTTCAGACTGATCAATAGTGTGTGGATGAAGTACTGAGTTAAAATTTGGTTTTATTTTTATAGCCTTTCAGATACTAGATCAGAATTGAGATGTAAATTATGGATCTCGATATGATACTATTATAATAGGTACTTCATATAGCTTTATGATTTCTATCATATAAATCTCCTCGCTAACTTCTCAATCGAATACTTGATTCTAATGGGTAGAAAATGAGTTGACTTGGTTAATCTATCAACAATTATCCAAATAGCATCATGTCTAACTTGTCTAAGTGGTAACCTGATTATAAAATCTATAGATATATGTTCCCATTTTCATTTGAGTATCTGAAAGTGTTAAAGTGTTTCAACTGGCTTATAAAGTTCTGTTTTAATTTGTTGGCATGTGGTACATCTAGCAACATACTCTGTAATCTTTTTCTTCATACCTAGTAACTAGTTATTCTCTTTGATAGTTCAATACATTTTTGTGCCACCCGGATATATAGTGAAGGTTGAACAATATGTATCATCCAAAATGATTTTCATAGCCTATCATTGTTAGGTATATACACTCTACCCCTCAATGTCAAAATTTCATTTTGTGAGATGTAAAAATCTTTCGGATTACCATTCATTATTTCTTCTCGACAAGCTTTCACTAACTTTGGATCTTGTATCTGCTTCTTCTTTATTTGCTCTCTCAAGGTAAGTCTCATTAAGAACTGGTTATCAATTCTCCATTCTGAGCACATTTTAAACTTAATCTTAATTTTCTCATATCCAACAAAAGAGGTAGATATTCTGTCTAACATTTATCAATGCAGCCAATGATTTCCTATTCAATGCATCTGGCATCACATTGACTTTCCTAAGATGATATTCAATCACCAAATCATAATCTTTAATCAATTCTAACCATCATTTCTATCTTAAATTCAATTATTTCTGTGTCAATAAATATTTCAAACTCTTATGATCTGTGAAGATCTAATACTATTTCTTGTGCAAGTAATATTATCGAATATTTAATATAAGGATCATAGCTACTAATTTTAAATTATGAGTAAGATAATTCACTTCATGCTTCTTAAGTTATCAAAAAGTATAGTTAATTACCTTTCCATTTTGTATCACTAACTATCCTAATCCTTGGTTTGATGCATCACTGTACATTACATTACCATTTTCAGGTATGAGTAGTGTTAATATTAGAGCAGGGGTGAAGTGATCTTTAAAAGCTTGAAAACCCTGTTCACATTTGTAAGTTTATTTGAATTTGACCTCTTTTTAAGTCAGTCGAGTTAATGGTGTAACTAATAAGGAAAATCCTTCAATAATTCTCCTATAAGAACTAGCGAATCCCAAAAAAACTTTTGATCTCAGTAACATTCTTAGGTCTTTCCCACTGTACGATGGCGTAACCTTTTGAAGATTAACAAATATCCCATTTCTAGATACTACATATTTAAGAAAAACTAATTCTCTAAGTCAAAACTTGTACTTAGAGAACTTTTCGTACAATCTTTTTTCTTTTAAAATCTGTAACATAATTATGAGATATTATGTATGTTTTTTCTTACTTCTTGAGTATGCTAAGATATCATCTATAAACACGATCATGAACTTGTCTAAGTATAGGTGAAAAACTCTATTCATAAGGTCCATAAATACAATAGGGGTATTAGTTAGCCCAAACAATATTATAAGAAACTCATAATACCTATACTTGATTTTAAAGGCTATTTTTAGAATATCCTCTTGTCAAATTTTTAGTTGATAATATCTCAATTTCAAATCTATCCTAAAAAACACACTGACACCCTATAACTGATCAAATAAGTCACTAATTCTAGACAGTAGATACTTGTTCGTAATTGTCACTTTGTTTAACTGTCGGTAATCTATACATAGCCTTAATGTCCCATCTTTCTTCTTAATAAATAATACAAGTACGCCTCATAGAGATATACTAGGCTGAATAAAACCTTTATCGATTAAATTTGAGAGTTATACTTTTAATTCTTGAAGTTTAATTGACGCCATTAGATAGGGAGGTATTAAAAATTGTATAGTGTCTGGGTTTAATTCAATACTAAAATCAAATTACATATTTAATGGTAACCTATGTAATTTTTAAGGAAATACATCTACAAATTCTCTTACTACTGGCGCCTGTTGTATCGAATATCCATAAGCTAATGTGTTAATCATATGTACTAGGTATGCTTAACATCCTTTCTTAATTTATCAATTTCTAAGTCTCTAGTACTGAGAATACACAAGAGGGTAGAATATTCTGTTTGCTCTTCAGTATTACTTCTAGTTCACCCAGTCTTTTGAATACTACCTGCTTAGTAAAGTAATATAATGAAGCTCGATGCTATGACAGTCAATCTATTCCAAGAATATAATCAAAATATTGCATCATTAACAAAATTAAATCATCTTTTAATTCTACCTCATTTATAATAATTTAACAATCTTTCAAGACTGCTTCCCTTATCGGCTTCTAACCTAATGACGTATACACCACTAACTCTTAATCTAATATGGATAATTCTCTATCTACGTATACCACAAATATGGTATTGATAAATAACCTTTTACAATCGGATCAACTAATATGTATGTCTTATGTTCAAAAATACCAACTATATCTGTCATGACTTATAAATTCACTTGAGCTTGTTTATGATTAAGTGTAAAGATATGAGGTTGTACTCGACCTTGATTCCTCTAAATGTTGTGCTATATTGACAACGAACTACTTACTCCTGACATCCAACTATTTGATACAATACCTTAACTCATTGATTGCTGTTACTGTTGGGATAAAGAGGGTGTTGACTAGATGTAAACTAGATATGTATCTTTGTTTAGGGAAAAAAGGACAATATCGCTTGATATATGTAATCTGACCACAGTGAAAACTCATCTGTGATAATCTTTAGAGTCACAATGGTATTTTATAATTGATACATTTGTTCATTTCATGGCTCTGTTTAGAGATAGAATTTGATCCTTGACTCGAATATCCTAATCTAGAGGATCTCTGACTTTGTGAGGAGAAAGAAAGACTGATGGCTAGGCTAATAATTGAAGCACTACTAAAAAAACCACTACTTTGACTTTTCTTAGATATTTATCTAATTTGTTACTCAAATCCTTCCTTTTAACATGTACTTATCACTCTTTTCTCTTCCACTAACTCATTTGCTTTGTAGATCTAGGTTTTAAGTTCTTTAATCACATGATTACACTTTCCTCCAACAATTAACTTGCCACTTTCAATTTAATATCATCCTTCAGCCTTATGTCTTCTAAATTCTTATTTACTTTCTTTAACCACCTATTCGTTAGCATAGTATCTATTGTGCCATCAAAAGGTATACTCCCCAAGTGTTTGATTTCTTTAATAAGTTTGGAGAGCTTTAAGCCTAATCTTGATTACTCAACTACAACTGGGGCTGTAGCAATCCCAAAGTATGGGTGTTGATCTAAGTTAACCTTATCTTTAAGCAAAGATTTGGATATTCAAATATGTAATGTATGATACTCATGCTTCCAGTGCCATAAGAGGTGGTATTCTTACTCCTAGAGGTGGGTATTGAGGTAGGGTGGGAGTTTGGGTTTGCCTAAGCTCAGGTTGAGGCTTATAAGATGATTCATCATGTTTTTTGTCCTCAGAAGCTATATCTCTCTGGGGCTTACCTCTTCCTCTTCTAAGCTTTGACAATATTTTATACAAAAAAAAAAAATTAAATTTTATATATCTACGTATAGTGGTGATGCTTGTTTTATAACTTAACTCACTTAATCCATAGGGATTCTTTTTCAAAAGTCATTTAGAAATCACATAAAATCTTTTGTAAATCATTTATAAATATTATAAAATATCAATTTTGAAACCTCGACTCTAATACTAATATATTTTTCATGCTTTTGATCGATGGATTGCATGGGATAACTGTCACAGATTCCTAATATGCATTTCTTATGCCCAAAATACATACCAAGAACCTGTAAGACTGTTATGGTATCTATTTCTCTTGAAAATACTCTAAACATTTTCAAATAATCTACATAACCATCATAATTCAAAATATACTTCATAAATTTTTAAATATCATATATGTCAAATATCAAAAGTATTCAAAATATAAAATACTACAACCTTTGTTTTACCATTTCAAATACAAGTAAATATAAAATTTTAAAGTTCATGTAACAGATTAAAGAAGACATAAAATTTATAAATCTTTCTCGATAGAATCAAATGAAAAGAATGTGAGTGAAATATGAGAGTTATACCTAATAATATCATTTCAAATGCTATCATCACCTTTTTAGTATTTTGGTTACACTCTAATCTATCTGTGAGAGGAGGAAAAAGGATGAGTATACTATTGTGTACTCAGTGAGTGAAAATAAAAATAAAAATTATAAATAAACATAAAATTATTTGAAAAGAAAAACTTTAAAATTAATAAGTTTGAAAACATTTTCATAATTATAAAACATGGCCTGAAATTAATAAGAAAATCATTGAGCATAGCCATCTTTCTTGATAATTACTCTGATCAAGAACAATCTCAAACTGTCAATGAATTTTTTATATAATTAAAAATCGATGAATACGAAATAAAATATTCTTTTATTTTATTATACAAGTATGCATATGACCTTATAAAAAATGTGCCCACTAGTGACATTAGTTTCAAGTAGTCTGTGAATCCTCACATGACTATCCTTTATATTTTTATTTAGCGGGCCAATATACAACAAATGAGGTTACCACCTCTCTTATACTAGCTCGTTCTTAGGCTACTAAACCTTGTAGTTATAGTCTTGGCCTACTTGACTATATAATCATAAAAAAAATTACATAATTTGGCCCACTGACCGAATCATCTCAACAAAACCATAAGGAATTCAATGCAAATTCAAATAAATCAATAATTATGTATATGTATGTATATCAACGGTATAAAATCTCAAGACAATATTTAAAACCATCATGAAAATCAATATAAATTAATTCACATCATGAACACATTGGTCTCTTGACCTCATATCAAATAATCCTTAATCATTTTCAATACAAATAATAATTTAATATTCACTTAAAACTGAAAACATATAAACATAAAGATTATGTTTCTAGTATCCTAATATATTTTTAAAATGTATAAGTTTTGTTAAATATGTTAATAGAATCAAAATAAGTAAAAAAAGAAATCCACTCATATTACAGGAGGGTCAACACTCGTCAATCACTCTTTAGTTCTCTACACCTCTCAGGCATCTCTCGTACGAATCATCGTCTAAGACACTCATACACCAACAATCATATTAATTCTCATAACTAAAAATATGAATATAACTTATATGCGTGTGAATGAGTCATAATCCAGGATTTTTTAAAGTCGGTTTATAAATAATCAATCAAATTCTTGCCTTTTGATCGATTATAGGCTTTCGAATGAATCGAATTTAATTTAAACTTATAATTCGTTCATTTAACACCCCCAATTATCATAATTCAACCTAGTTTATCCTAATCAACAAGTGCATTATAAAATTCTACCAGTGTAATAGCCATTCGCTATTTACTACAAAATGCAAATTTTCTGAATTCAAGTTTTTAGTTATCTAATTTAATAATTGTATATTCTACATTCTAATTAACGCATTATAACATAAGTTTCTATAATCAAGGCTAAAATTCTCGTATATATATATTAATCCTAAATTTATGAATTTAATTTAAACGAAAATATAACACATAAAGGGGCCTAATATCCTTACTAAGAACTTGATTAAAGCTTAAATATGTCGAATTTGCGGTCAATCACGCAAAGCCCCAAACTTGAATTTAGAACCCTAATTTTCCTTTACCGATTACTCACCTACATTGGTGAAACAAAACTTGTAAAGTGTAATGGAAGTTGTGTAATGATGATTTTTAGTGAGAAATCGAGAATTAAATAGGTTAAAAAGCAAGAAATTGAAGGAAGAAATTTATTGTGAGAGAAGAGATGAGAATGGGAAAGAGAGAGGGGAAATGAATAATTTTGGTCATTATTTGACCATATATATATATATATATATGATGATGAAATTATTAAAATACCCATAAGTTCATTAAAGGAGAAAAATTTTGAAAGGATAATTTTGGTCATATCACCTAATTATTAGTCGATTCGATCGAATGAATTGATTAATTCATTCAATCAAATTATAATTCATGCGAACGAATTGCTTAGTTTACTTGGCCGAAGCCTCTTAAAAAAATCTTATCATTCATTCATTCAAACTAATTGGATTATTTGTTTGATTGAATACGATTCGTTCGACCAAAAATTTTATGAATTTCTGAAAATTTTTGACTCTTTATTCGATCGAGGGATTCACACCTTTTGCTTGACTGAATAGTTTGTTCAAATGAATTTAAGGATTTATTCAACCAAACCTCTCTTCTATTTCATATATCATCCTATATCATCCAACTTCCAATTTCATTCACTTCTCTTTCTAATTCTCTCTAAATTTTATATTAAATCTTATTTTAATGATAACTATTCATTAAAAATACCCGAATATATATTTTATGAAAATGACGAAAATTTTCTTATAAAATAAAATAAGGAAAATAACCTTAATTATAGATGCGGAGTATTACATAACTTCTAATTCATAAAAATTATGTTAGATTTTTTAGAATATTCCGGAAGGTTATTTGAATTTGAACTTGATTGTGTTAAAGGAAACAAAGAAAAATTATAGGGAGAGATTTTGAAAGTTGGGGATTGGAATGAAAAAAAAAATTTGATAGAGCTAAACTATAAAAATATGTATTTAAGAAAATAAAATTATAAAAAAAAATCTTTTGGGAGGGGGAACCGTGTCATTTTCCGTTGTAAGTATCTCTTTGCTACTTAATAACATTAATAGTGCTACAGTAAATACCCCACACGATTTTAAAAAAATGCTTTTGTTTCAAATATTTAATTATCAATTTTTTTAATGGATTTGGAGTTTGAATTTTTTTAATCTAAGAAATTCAAAATTAAAATTTACCGCAATACCTCATATATTAGCTCATTGCTCAGTTTAAATGGTTTAAGGTATAATTTATTAATAGTTGTGTGTCTATATCTTATATGTGTAGGGAATTTTCAAAAACTCCTAAGGATCTATTATGTCACATTTTTGCATGTTTTAATCATATATCAAACAAGTTGATAATAAAGCAATAAGGATGAGTTTATTTTACCCAAGTGAGTACTATCCTCAAGCTTGAAGTC
>JAVXUL010067073.1:0-10004 GCA_035590515.1 Trichilia minutiflora
GAAACGGACAACTAGAGGTTTGTGCTAATGATGTTGTCTTCTGTTGGTGAATGGTAGGAATGATGCATCAAGAACGGGGTTTCCTCTCAAATATATTAATAATTAGAATAAACTAGTCTATAACTTTTTATATTAATCAGTATCACATACCCAGAAACAATTTACAAGGCTTAAACAAACAAAACTTACTTTTTAGGAAATATAAATTAATTCAAAGCTCTCTATAAAAAATTATTAAAAATACATAAACCCATCTGATGTTTGGAATTTGAGTTGTCGCAGAGTTAATTAATATGCTCGTTTTTGTATTGTATTAGAAAGCTATTAGCATTGTAAGGTGGCCAAGGTGGATGACGTTATCACAATTTAGCACGCGTTTCTTCAAAGAGAAAAAGTTTAAGAAGCAAAAAGAGAAACACCGTTCTATTAAATCAAGCCTGACAAAGAAGGATGATAAAAAAGACAGAGTAAAGGAAAAGCACTCTCAAGCCTCCTGGAGAACCCGTGTCTCATTGTTGAAGCCCACTCTGATCCTTTTGTCGTTTTGTCGAGAATATCCATGGCAGATCTGAACATTTTTCTTCGATAGACTGCGATAAAATGCTGAACCACAGAAAAACTTTATACCTCTTTCTCAAAAGAGTAAGTTTATAAAACTGACCTCTAAACTCATCACAAATTGGGCAAGATTATTTTGTCGGCAGGGTTTGTGTTTGAAAGAGAAAGTCAAGATTAGTAAGGTGAGGTTTTACTATCAAGGTGTTTGTGAATTGGAGCTGCTAACACCTCAACGCAAATTACTTTTGAGTTTTGAGAAGTAGGGGAAAAAATCTGATAATTTTTAATAGAAGAAGTTAATTTCAGGAAAGTAGGGTTTTTGGTTGTGAGTTCGCTAGACTTTGTGAATATATAACAAAGAAATTAAATGAACATTTTAACAATGCTTTACCAAATCTCAGTTTTCTTCAGGCAAATCTGTTGACTGATCAAAATCGAATAAAACTGACAGACACAAATTCAAATCTTAGCAATTCATGCTTCCTCTGTCTAGAGAAAGAGAAAGAGAAAAATTGGTAGAAACTGTATTGAATGAGGTGACATGACACATCTGAAAATCCCTTGTGCTGAACAATCCTTCATGGCTAAGAGACTCGTGACATATTCACATCGAAACAAAGCCGTGATCGGAAATGAGAGGAAGAGAACTATATATGTACGTACAATATACATTGTATATCAATCGTTGGACTGCATATAACTGTTATTATAATGAAGATGGATGTTTCTAAAATGATTAAAAAAAATTGCATGCACCTCAAAACTTACCTGCTGCAACTTGTACCGGTTTATATTTACTCGTATGAGACAGAAGAAATGATGAAGATTGAAGAAGAAGAACAATGTTAGAATAACAAAGGGAAAGAAGAAAATCCAGTTAAGAAATAAGAGATGAAATTGGAGAGAATATATAAAAGGAGGAAGGGAGGACCGCTTGATTGCGCATGGGTTGATGGTTGTCCCCAGTCGCTTACGTCATTCCATATCTTCCTATACAAAACCCTTATGTCTTGTTTTCGTCCTTTCATTCTTTTTCTCTTCATCTCGAGAAATTCAAAGCTCTCTCTATGGAACAGCGAAAGAAGAAAACCTTATAAATGTGTGGGCGTGTGTTTTACTTTCATGAAAAATCAATCGTGATAACACCTTATACGACTATTGTTATTTAACAATAAGTTGTAATAGTTATTTAGTATTTTCCAATCACAAGAAATAATAAGAGTTAACAATAACTATTACTTAATCACACATTAATTAAATTGAAGTCAACAATTACTATAATTAATATCCATTAATCTTTAGCCTTTAAAGATTATGTTTTAGTTATGTAAATATAGTAATGATTCTTGAAAAAAAAAAGTTAATAATCTTTTTATTTCTTTTACGAGTATTTGTTTGTTATATTAAGTCGTACTATATCTAAAATTTAAAGGAATTAATTCTTGAATCTTGTAATATATCAACAGGATTCTCCTGCGGTGAGGCAGTAGATCCTGTTTATTTCTGCAAACAGCAATGGATGCCAAGAATATATGAAGCCTTCTAACAAGTTCTCTTCAAAATAACGCGAGATTCTTATCACTTATCATTTTCTAGCTTTCCTACACATATGCCACGATGGCCCGTTCCCGCTGTGCAATTTTCAGCGCGGCTCACGGCTCACGGCTCACATGGCTTCCCGTTCGGCTTCTTAGGAAGTTTTTCCATCGATTTACCAAAATATCCTCCATTGCTTCACACGGTGACATGCAATTTATCTGTCTCCCTGGTAGAGCATGTTAACACCACCACCATGTGGTGTTTGTCTTGAGTCGCAGTCAGGGGTGCTTTGGTAATTTCGGCTTCAATTTACGGCCTCCAAATGATTTCTCGACAAGTATTTTGGAGAAGAAATACTAAGAAACAAGAAAACGTACGTTTAGGAAAACAGTTGGAGCAACGTGTCGACAATAGATTGGTGGATTTTCATCGTCCTTTACGTAGAAGATAAACAAAGTCAAAGACGGCC
This sequence comes from Trichilia minutiflora, assembly GCA_035590515.1. Classification (NCBI taxonomy): domain Eukaryota; kingdom Viridiplantae; phylum Streptophyta; class Magnoliopsida; order Sapindales; family Meliaceae; genus Trichilia; species Trichilia minutiflora. Next base: position 2,567 of record JAVXUL010067073.1, read on the forward strand.
AGGTTTTGATTACGAGGACCCCACTTCCACCATCCACTGAATTGACGATCTCACCCTTAACCAAAAGAAAAGATCTCGCTCAATATCTCAAATTTCAGAGAAATTAATCTCACTCTTGGTTCGATATATGATATTAATTGGTCATTAGAACCCTCTTTTCTGCCGGACATTTACATTTTTCTCAAATTAACCAAAATTTCTTTAATCAATGTTAATATTTATAAATAGTTATATAATTTACATAATGTTAATGAATTGAATTATCATTTCAAATTTTTAACTAAAGGTAATATTCTTATTGATATTCATCATGACAAAAGTTTTGGTCGGCATGAGATAGAAATCCTTGGAGATATGGACATAGGATTTTACTTGAAAATTAGTTGTGCGGTTCTTGTAGAGTTGTAGTGCTAATGAAAATTTCTATCGAGTAATGGACTAGCTGCCAAAAATGAAGAATCTTTGTAGTGAAAGTCGCGATCATATCCCATTCTAAAAAATATTTAAAATGTGGGTGATAGATATCTCAGGTTGAGATTGTAATTCATAATTATTACAATTCACTTTTTCACATGCCATTTTCCTACAATGGAATTGGTGAAAGAAATCCTCAATATGCTAGCTAAGGTTAATTCTGAGAAAAATTTTAAGGGGTCCATTAGCTAATCTCTGTTTCTTGAAAATTAATCATACTAAACAGCAACTGGAGTATTATGTTTATTATTTGTACAGAAATGGCGGACAATTTACTAGACAGCAACTGGAGTTTTATGTTTATCATTTGTACAGAAATGACGGACAATATTTTGTTACGTATTCAGTTCTACAGCGGACAATTTTAAGGGCTCAAACTTAACAAATTACAAATAAAAAGGTCAATTCGAGATATTTAAGGTTTAAAACCTACCTAAAATATCTCAAACTCGGAAGTCGGCACAGCCAACTTAGTTATGTCGTCGATCCATTCAAGACTTTCAAGTCTTGAAAATATGCAAAAGTTAGGTCAAATACTTGACGAAATTCATGTAATGGTTTTATAAATAATTAGGAGATTTTAGGTAGTATGGCAACTAGATTTTTTGGTCAACGATACAAATTGAAATTTCATGCCTGAATGCAATTATCAAACGATTACGAAATCAATATGGTATATTATGAAGGAAATCTCAAAAATAGACAATAGGGAGTGAAAGAAATTCTGGAAATAGAAATATAGAGAGTAGGATATTATAATTAAATTTTACCTTGATAAATTATCCTTTTTTTTTCTCTATTTTTGGACTGCTATCCCAATCTTTCCTATTTTTTGAAAATATTCAAGACCCTATAATTTTAATACTTTATTAAGAAAATTTTTGATACTTTTTCAAAAATTAAGAGAATGTGAGGATATTAACTCAAAAAATAAGAAACAAACGATAATTTATTCTTCTACTATCATCGGCAGCTATCATATGCAGTAGTTTTGAAAAGGAATGAATGAAATGAAGGAATATTAAGTTGCCAAAAAGGGTGATGTTAGATTGATAATAATGATTTGAAGTTACATTGCATGCTAAGTTGTAGTTGGAATTAATCGTGGCAATGAGTCTGTGAGTTGAAAATTTGTTCCGATTTTATACAAAATCATGAACAAATTTTGGAACCAAACATGGTGCACGTGTCATTTGACAAGCTAAAATTGGACAGAAATTATTTGGCTTTTCAATTTCTTTGTCCTTACGGCCGGGGGAGAAGGGAGAGTTTAAAAACATCTTTTTCCTATCATAATAAGAACAAATTTTCTTTGCATTTATTATTATTTAAAATGTACTCTTTGCAAGCAATGAAATTTAGACAAATATGACAAATAATTATAAAGTTAGGTACGATGCGTAGATGCAATCATAAAATATGAAATTAGTTACAAACTTATAATTCATTTCGGACTAGGCTTTTTAGATATACTTGACTACCTTAATTATATTATAACTTTAATATATATGCCCTTGCCAATTTAAGTATAATCCTTTTAAACAAGTCAAATAGGGAGGGATCTATATATACCTTTATTCTTCATAATTATACTTAATTATAATAATTTTTAAACTTAAATAATAATGTCTGACTCGAACCATTTCAGTATGCAATGAAGCAAACATTGAGAAATTAAATAAAATTTCAAGTTAAAATTTATGTAACATTTAAATTTAAAAAATTAAGAAGAAAAAAAAATAACAATTTCATTTGCAGCGCAAGAAAGGTAGAGAAATAAAGAAAGGACGGAAATGGAATTTTGGAAAAAAGAGTTGGGAGAGTCGGAAATGAAAAGCAATACAGGATGGGAGCTGGAGTGAGCTGGTTAAGAAAATAGTTGGATGGCTAGAGATGTGGACGCGCCGTCCACGTAGGACGGTGGTGGTCGGCCGTTAGTCACCAATCAAGCGGCGGACCGCATCATTGAACTCATTAGACCTCCCCAAACTGTGGTCCCCACCACCATCAAACACACTTTCACTCTCGTAGCTGGGGCGGTGAACCAAAGCATAACTACACTTAATTAAAAAGAAATAAATAATAATAAAACTAACAATGTAACCAGACGTAAATTGAACAATGACTTGTAATTCAGTACACAAAAAGTATTCTCTCTCTATAAAAATATGAAGATAAATAGAACGTTTGCGTAACTAGAAAAAGGAGATCCTTGAGGCCTCTGTTAGGATCTTAACTCTTTTGACGTCGACTCTTCTCCAAACTCTCATTCTCTCTTTCTCTCTCTTTGCGACTGAGTTTTAAGAATAATAACACCTTACCCATATGAATTTATGTTTGTTAGAGTATTTTAATTTATGGTTTATGGTGGTTGGTGAAGAGAAACCTCCATTTGTCTATTGATAATTTTATTGATTAATAGTATAATTAATGAAGTTTTTAACCCTTAACTCTTCAGTTTGAATCCTCTTTCTCTTTAATACTACATTTCATTGTTCATAAGATTATAACTCTTTCTTTACACTAAGGTGTGAAACACAAGCTTCTTTCAAAGGGGACAAAAACTATCATTGCTTTCTTATAGGGCATTCATTCTTGCATTGCATTGACAAGGAAATAAAATATATTACTTTCTAGACCCTAATAACATCTGCACTAAAGGACACTAGTATGGCTATGATTGAAAATCACTATATGTTTAATTTAGAACAATTTGATGGAATTTGTTTGTATCTTATCTACCTATATATTTGTGGAGTAATTAAAGTTAATTATTTTACTAGTAATGTCGTTATATGAGATGATGATTGATCATCATGTGAATTAGAGTGGAAATCCTGTGGCTAATTAATTCATGTATATCATCATATTTGAAAAGCTAGATATTGGTATTTGTATACATGCAACAATTTCTTTCACAAATAGTTGGATATACTGTAGAACTTAACCAGAATGTTAGAATCCTAAAAGAGAAAGCAATAGTAGGATAGATGTTCAATAACCTCTTTACGTTAATTTGGGGTCTCTACGAAGAACATGAAATGCGTATTTATCAAAATATGTTTTTAATAAAAAAATGTAAGGAAGGGGGAAAATATAAAGCAACTAAAAGAACAGATTTTCAATCATGTCTATGAATATGAGTTCAAATATCTTCCAATCCAGCACCAACAAAGAGAATATAAAGCAATGGGTACATAACACAAGGATTTATCTTAAGAATAGACATATGATATATTACGTGTTACATGTAGATTGATTGTCGTCTACAATACCAATGTAAGTTAGAAAGAGGATTACAATGGTATATGATTTTGATGTATAATGTTTTGACATCAAAATCTCTGTATAATGTATAATTGAGAGATAAAGGATGGGCCAATACATTGATTGACAAAGAATGGGGAAATAGAGAGAAGGCCATAATCACTGATTCACTGGTGAGTGGTGAACTGATACTGAAGGGTCGTACAGCAAGAAGAGGTGAATGGTTTGGCTTTTGCTTGGTATGCCCCGTGTTCATGAATAAAGGCTTCCAAGTTTTAAGTGGGGCCCGTGGGGGGTCCAACGAACATCGATGATTGAGCGTACGAATTGACTTGTTAGATCTGTTGCTTGCCTTGCACAGACAATCCTTCTTTCTGTTCTAAAGACAAACATGGCTTTTGTTAAATATATTAATGGATTGATTTTTCAAATCCTCGTTATTTTTGTAAGATCAATGCATTAATATATTTATGATACTTATCCTATAGTTATATGATATTTGTTATATAATTCTTTTTCGTATTTTTATGTAATTAATGCGAAAATTAATTCTTTATATTCTCTTTCTTAAATAATAACTATTATGTAAAGCCTAAATAAATGCTACAATTGTTTTCAATTTTAACTGATTCAAAAATAATAAAAATATATGCTTATTTCTAAAAGCTTTGACGGGAGATGTGGTTTGTGCTTGTTTGTCGAAAAGGTGTTATTCTCGCTACATTACCTTTTCTCTTACCAACTTGTGGTTTCTCTTTTCTCAACCCAGGTAACTTTCTTATTGAACTTTCGATTGGACTTGACATGTGTGTGTGTGTGTGTGTATAAATAACACTAGGCACTAGGCACATTACCTGCATATATTATCAGAGTTTTTGCATTTATATAAAATGTTGATAGCACTTGACCAGAATATACTTCTATGTTTTTCCGAAATAGATAGTCTTCATCTTGAATTCCTCTTGAAAATCAGATTTACCAATTGGGTTTGTCACAAATACTCGAGAGCAGAAAATGTGCCATTGAGAAAGTTCAATTATGTACATCATTGCATAATAATGGATTCTTGGTGAAGATTTCTAGCAATTATTAAGAATGATAGTAAGGAAACTTTTGCTTCTGCCAATTCAATTAACCTTGAATTAGTCTCTTGATTCTCTTCTATCTATAGAGTAGTCTAGTTCATTACAAATACTATATGGAGAACAAAATGAACTGATCTCAAAAGTTAAACGAAAGCACCAAAATAGAATGATTGCATTTCGATGGGGGTGTCCGCATATCCTGCTATCATTATAAGTAATGCTTATATAGATTTCCCTTATATAAGTTTAGGGACCCATCATCTACTTGGCTTGAATATGATTACTAAAATGAACGTGTGGCTCAATACTTCCATAAGAAGATGCTGACATTTTATCAACGGAATATGAACACGTTAATCATCTTCAATTCATTATAACAATAAGCACAATATACAAATCCGGAAAATTATAAAGTCTATTTACTTTTAGACGTTAGGAACAGTAACATTAATGTAATTTTGAGTATTTAACAATACACAATAATGAAAGTAGTTGAATCCTGCAACTGTCTTTTATCTTACATTTTAATCACATTGTATTGAAGGTTAAGCATTAGCACGTTCACTACAACCATTAAATCACTTGTTGGCATATATAATCCGTGATAACTTCACGATATTGTACTTTCTTTTATATTATTGTTAAACTAAAGTATATATATAAAGTGTTTATTATATAGACCACTAAATCGTAATGATGTTATTTAATGGCTGAATTAGAGTATACCTTCTTTTTTTTTTTATACCATTAAAAAAAAAGATTTAAAGTATACCATTAAACTTAATAATGTTGTTTAATGAATAAGTTTAAGTATACGATATAACGTGCTTGCAAAATATATATATATATATCATTAAATGATATTAGAGGATAAAATTAGTCTGCCACTAACGATAAAAGTAAATATCTGATCGCGTGATTAGATGGGCTCTCGTAAATTCTAACGCAAAAATCAAAACATTATAGTGGAACCACTTTCAATAGACAACAATATAGTCTTAGACATGTCATCATTCGTGCCATGTGGTCAATGGTTTGAATCCACCTAAGCATAAGACTTTTAAGGATAGAGTCCTATCGACATCACCAATTTTGACCTGCTCTTAGGAATATTGTATATTTTTTTCTTTAATGTAGGACCTCCAATAATACCTAGCTAGGAGCATATTTGAACATGACTTCAGAATTTTCTTTACCCAGCTAGGAATATTTATTTTTAGCCTATTCCCAACAATCACAAATCGATAATATTAAAAATAGGAGTATGATAGTAAAGGACTTGTGTCAAACATTGCAGGTCAGTCTTTATCACTATTTACATGGCACAACGACTCGTCAAACAACCCAGTGCATGCAAATTATCCTAACAATAGACGCACAGTGCAACGATTATTTGATAGTCAGTAAGCCTTATAGTCCATGCCAAGTTCATGCTACAAATCATCTATCACTCCTATTTATTAAAAAGCCCATATGAGAAAACTTATAAAATATGACAACAACTCTTTAAAATGAAAGTTGATTTCAACGAAAAGGGTGTGAGAACTTCAATCTTTGACTTTTATTCTTCTTGGTAACTACTATTCATTATCTTTACTTCTCTTCCCTTATACACTCAGCGATAACAAAAAATCACCCTTTTTCTTTAATCAATTCCTTTGCTTCCCATCTTGCTTGTTATGTTCTTAACTATTATTAATTTGGGAGTAAGAGCTTCTTTACTGAAAAGCCGGCATGTGAGCCCCGTGCTCATATCCCAGGGATATATCGATCATTTTACACTTTTGTTATTCGTGCATTTGTATTCATCTCATACCCTGTGTGCGTGTGAGCGGGTTTTCATAACTTAGATTGAGAAATTAATTAGTTAAGATAGAGTTTTGGGGTCGTAAATACAGGGACCTCAACGTAATTTAACGGAGTTGTTTATTTTGAGTGGGACTCCAATGATATTTTTCAATTTGAGTAGCATTAAATTAAGATTTCAAATTTTGGCAGGTTCGGTCGACCGAATGGGTAGTTCGTTCGATCAAAATTCTGGCCTTTGATTCGATCGACCGAATGGGGGATTCGTTATACCGAAGCAATGATTTGTTAGACCGAACAGTGAATCGTTCGACCGACAATTTGCAAGCTCTCTGAGTACTATTCACATCAAGGGATTCGATCGACCGAAATTGAAATTCGTTCGATCGAAGGGGTGGTTCGGTCGATCGAATCTTCGATTCGTTCGACCGAATCGACGCGAAATGATGATTTTGCCCTCTTCCAGAAGCTTCCTCCTTTAGTAAACTTAAGGGAAAAATGGTAATTTCACTCTTTTTTCTATAAATAGGGGTCCTAGAGTCGAATTTTCAGTCTTTGCTTCCCCTTTTCTCCTTCTTCTTCCTCCTCACGTTCTCTCCCTCTCCCTCTCTAGACTTTGCTCAATTTTTGCCTAAATTTCGATTTCTCTTCGCAAACGAACCACATTTCACGCATCTATCACTCCGGGAGCATCAATTTGACGGTAGAAACGCGGATTTTACGTGGAGGAAAAGCTAGGGTTTTGAGGAAAATTGGGGCTTTTCGTGTTAGAGGCGAAATCGGAGCAAACCGACCGCACCACGAGG
>JAVXUL010067084.1:0-10003 GCA_035590515.1 Trichilia minutiflora
TGTTATATATATTAAAATTTCTCAGCATGTGTGCATAAGTTAACAAATGAATTTATAAATACTTGAATAAATATTTTAGGGTAATAGGAGGAAGAAGGGTGTGACAACAGAATTCTATGATTTCAATATAACCGAATCTAAAAGTAATAGGAGGTACGTTTTTTCATTATTAAGGAATATTCTATGCTTTATGCACAGACTTTACACACACAAAAAAGATATTCTCTGGAACCCTGTTCTTTCTCTGGTTTTTGTCTTGCTTTCTTCCCCCCCCTACACAAGCAAAATCCTTACTAACTTAAGCATCGGAGGGTTTTCATCGGGAAACCGACTTTACCCCTGAGATTCCCTTTGTTTTGCAGTCTCGGAGTAAAAGTAAGGAGAAGAAGACTAGCTGGTGCTAAAGGTTGAAGACGACCCCAACTTCTTGCATCAACAATCACCATCAATAAGAATTAACTCAAACAATCCATTTGTTGGCAAACTTTCTATCATATAAGTGATTTGATTGTAGTTAATTAAGTAACATATTTGCTTAATTGTTTGTTATTTTTCTAAAATAATTCATAATATGAGTCCGTATATTATAAAATATTTAATTATAATGCTAAAAGATAATTTTTTTATATAAATTAATATAATAGTATTATATAATTTATATAAGAATTAATTTTACTTTTAATTATGTTAATTTTTACTTGTGGATGGATTGTTGGTTGAATTTTCTTTTTCTTCTATTATCAAAATATGATGAAATATAAATGTATTGTTGATAGCTTGAGATATTTATGTTGAAGAAGAGCAAGGAGGATGACTTAGAGGCTAGCATAAGGTGAGACCAGCTATAATTTAGAGGAGGTAATGTAGTTTATTGTTCTTGATAGTCTCACCAAGTTTAGCTAGATAGACTTTGCACTCATTATGGGTTTGAAATTTGGCACATAGCCAAATGTTGAATTATAAAGCTAGCGACTTAGGAACTTTTATTTCGGTGGAAGACTTGTGATTACATTAGAAACGATTGAGCAAGTTTACAATGAGCTTGACTTCATCACTATAGATGACCTTGATGTAACCAAGCTCTCATTATACTTATTACTCGAGCGTACAACTTTTCGGAGGGGATACAGATATCATTCAAGTATATAGTTGCTACGAATTATTGATAATTTAGATGAGTTTAACCAATATTTGTGGGTTCTATATCTTGAATACACACATTGTGATTATTATGCAAATATCTTGAATATACACATTGTGATTATTATGCAATGTGCTAACAATACAATTTACTAGTAATAAGGCAATGGCAAAGGGGAAGAAAGCCATGGCAAAGGAGACAATAATGATAGAGAAGGAGGCTAATGCAAAGGAGAAGACGACGAAGGAGTAGACAAATTCAGATGCGTGCAATATAGAGAGATTTCATATTGCATTCCAAGTCTAGTAAAATTATCACATTTAAAGCAATTTATCAAGTACATGCTTTTTATGATTATTTTCCTTCATATTATAATATTTATAATTAAAATAATGTGTATAATTTTTTTTATAGATTTGAATTTACAATGTCATCTCTATAATGAAGTTGGGTTTTGTAAAAAGTATGAATTATTATTTACCTTGTATGATGTAATGGTGCTTGTTGAAGAAAAATGCCTGATTGTCGAATTATTAATCATAGTCTTGGTGCATGTTCAGTAAACTACTTATACAAATATTGTCATATTAATCTTGTCATAAAAAAATATTTAATTATAGTTTAGAACACAAGCTTTTGAAGTAATGTACTATATAAAGGAAATTATAGAGGAGTGTCTGCAACTATATTTTGTCCATTTGATGAATATGGTTTGGTTAATCCTTGGGCAATTACAATTATCAACTGTCCTTGTACCTCTTACTATACATAATACACATGATACTATAAAAGTATTACCAACACTTACAAGATCGCAAAAGGTATGTCATGATTACTTGTATTAAATTTAGCATCATATATTAATAGAAAACTCACATGTTAATTATTTTAATTTGTTTTGTTATTTTAGAGTGTATGCCATCATTAGGCTTTGCGATAAACCGTGTATTGTGAGGTGCTTGAATGATAGAAAGTGCTTGATGTCAATCTTAGACGAGATACGTTGCTGCACGACATGCTTTATGACACTTTCCCCTAAGATTTTGTGCCTCACTCATTTTAGATACTGAGCAATATGGTGTATAATACTCCCTTGTGAGGTTTTATGCTTCATTCACCTTAGATATCGAGTAGTATGATGTACTCTAATAATCACAGGGATATGTTATGTGAGATATGTACTTTGAGGACAAATTTTAATAAATTTTTATAACAACAAGAGGAGCATGTCTAATGATAAGAAGAATGTGCACAACGATAGGAGGATGCTTTTTATAATTTTATTTATAAAGTATGCAGTGGATGCAATCATATAGTGCCATAAATGTAGAGTTATGCATGTTTCTTATACTTAATTTATTTATGCTTGAGTCTTGTTCATTGTGTTTAAGTTGTATTGTGTTGGTGGTGATTGAGTTATGTTATGTATAATGACGGTGCTGAGTTGTGTGGTGTCTAGAGTGGAAGATTTCACATAGAGAATTTTCATATATATTTATATTTTAAGTAAACTTTGTCGAATTTTTTTATTTTTAGCTACTATTATGGAATTTTTGTTTTTCGTTAAAGGATGATGACAACTAGGAGCAGAGGAGATAAATGCTAAGGATATGAGTGTTGAGGATTATCCCATACTTGACCTTCCTATGCTATACAAAACAAGTGGATATAATTGTCAGTACAAGAAGGGTTAGTTCGTATAATATTATACGCGAACCCTATAAAGAGGAATAAGCATCTGTTTGGACAAGTTCTCAACTACAAAATTTACACTCGGTTGCCAGTTTCAGATGACTTGTTCATGTAGTTCTATTCATAGATGGACAATGAAGAAAATTATGTTGATCATGAGACTATATACTGACTTTGCAGTTGATAAGGTGTATCTGTACATTGGGGTCACGGCTAGAGGATAATATAAGTTACAAAATACTTGAAACTTTTGATAGATGCCTCTTTTAAGAGGAATGCCTTAAGGTGCTCAAAAGTAAAGTACTCAGAATGGGGATAATCTCTTTGTTTTATTTAACTTATCGGGTTTAATATACTCGTGTATTTGCATGTAGAAAAGCATATCAACGAGTATATTGACATGTTAGTGTGATGATAGTGAACATTTGTAAGCATAGTTTACTAAAATTAGATTAATATCAATCATGTTTGGCATAAATTTTGTACATTATATTTAAACTATATTATCTAATTATTTAATTATTCTCATTGTTCATTTTTTTCTATATCATACAGATGTTGCTTCAGGTAGCTCATATTGGATTTTTGGAAGGGCACTTTACTTAATTTACGTTCTAACCAAACACCTATGTACAGTTTTTCATATGTGGACAAAAAGGTGGTCTATATAAGCCTTGAATCACATGTTAAGTCCTATATATTTCGTGAAATATATAGCACCAGCATTGGGTTGCTTACACCATTTATTTCAAATGATGATATGTCATTGTGTTTGATTCAGCTTTAACCTCGCACTCTGATGATGAGATGAGGATAGTCATACAACCTTTATATGTATTACTTTCATATTTATTATCGGATGAGAATTTACTTGTTAATGTGACATCGTTTATGTTTGAACGCCTAGTGGATGGTATATGACACCAACATCTAATATTGAGTGACCATGAGGTATTTATGTGTATGTATATACTATATCTAAAATGAGGGCAAATATTTGATTTCGGCTCAGATGATGGACCGTTTTTTAGAACAAAAGTGGGGTAAATTTATGGTATAGTCAAAATTTTTAATTTATATTTATGTATCTATATATAGTTTATGTATCTATATATATTTATGTGTAGATATTTGCATCTTCTGTTGACATGCATGCACAGCTCTTGATTTTGATGATAACAAAATAGATGACTTGAAGAAATGAAAGAAAAAGGAAATAATTCAAATTGCTCTAACAACTCGTATTAAGACATGGAAGCTTTCAAGTTTTGAAATTCTTTTTCTTACTTATAAAAATGCTCAAGATTAAGCTTAAGAAATTTCTTAAATCATTTTGTTAAGAAGTCTTACGAGTCTTTAAAATTATTAGCTTTCATTCGAACAAATCTGTGGTAATTTGTTTTTGAGAGCTAGAAACCTATTTGATCGAACGAATTTACCTCTTTAATCGACCAAATCGACGCGATTTAAAAATAATAGCTAGTTCTTCTTTTATCAAACAGTCATATTTTTTAATCCAATCTATAAATAGACCTCTTGTTTATTTTTGGACAATCTTTTGATGCCCAAAATCTACTGTTACATTCATCCAGAAAGCATTAAAATCATTCTTGAGATTAATCTTTCAATTTTAGCTACATTATAATAAAATCCTAGCTCATTTACTCTTACCATTGTTTCATTTGAGAAAGGTTGTAATTTCCTTGTAATACTTCTACTTTTCTTCTTTTGCATTGAAAGTGATTGGAAAGGATCCTTTCACTTGAGGAGTTATTAAGAACTCTTGGAAGTTTAGTGATTTGTAAGGTTTGGAGGTGAACTATATTAAAATCTCTAGTTATAAAGGGTTTTGCCTTATATTTCAAGGCTTGTTATAATAGAAGCCTCACGAGTGGCTTGAGGAAAGTAGATGTAGGTTTGGTATTAGTTGAACCACTATAAATCGGTATCCATATTCTTTTTATGTTATATCTCTTGACTTTGTAACTTTAAATTTATTACGAGAGATTTTCTTATACATTGTTTATCTTATCCAATTTTTTTTTGAAACCCAATTCACCCTTCTCTTGGGTTACCTTAGTGGGATTTCATTTGGTATCAAAACGAGGTTCTCTAGTTAGGACTTAATCATCTTAAAGGAGATCTATGGCAACCACCAAAAATATTGTGGGCCAATCAACCACAAGACCACCCTTTTTTAATGAAAATAACCATACTTATTAGAAGGCTAGAATGAGAATTTTCTTGCAAGCTATGGATTATAAGTTATGAAGGGTTGTTAGTATTGGTTTATAGATATCCATGACAAAAATCGAGAGAGGGGAGAATATTCTTAAACTGAAAGATGAATGAGATAAAAGTAACTTGAAGAAGGTTTTATTAAATGCTAGAGCTAATAAAGCTTTGTATTGTGTTTTAAGAGATGTTCTCTTAGAGAAAGTAACTCCGTGACACATTTGTATGTATCTTTCCTTGGAGTTTTTATATTGAATCTCATTAGCACGTTATCTATGTACGTAAACTGGGATAATCCTAACATCTTATTAAATATATCATGATAGATCTTTATACCCAATATATAGGATATCTCTTTTAAGTCTGTTATGGAGAAAATAGATGGTAACCAAATCTTTATTAACTATAACATTCCTACATCATTCTCAATGATTAGTATGTCATCTACAAACAAAATTAAGAATGTCACCATACTCCTAGTAACCTTTTTGTGAACACATGGGTCATTATAATACATTTGATGAAATCAAACTCTTTGATTATCTCATCAAAATGTATGTTTCATAATTGAGAAGCTTACTTAAGTTTATAAATAGACTTATGTAGCTCGCATACTAACTTGGAATTTTCAATGGATATAAAACCCTTAGGCTGTGTCAGGTATACATTCTCTTCCAAAGAACTATTAAAGAAGGCGATTTTAACATTGATGGCCCCAAAATGATTCTTGATGATAATATAAAATATGGAGATTGATGGTATATTATCTTTGATAATGGATATCACATGTTTTTTGGTTTTTGATGATGCCAAAATCAATAACAAATTTAAATTATGCATACAAGTGATGATTATAAAATTCATAAGGATAAATATAATTCACTTGATCTTTTGGAAAGGCGAAATACGTTTAAATGAAGTCAAAGTGTCAAGAAAATTCATCTAAGCTCAAACGTATCGATACGTTACTTAAACATATCGACACGTTTAAGCTACAGTACTAATTCTGAGCCCGAGTATCAGAACCTTACTTTAAAGGTATTGATACCTTCACTCTGCACAGCAAACGTATCGATACCCATATTAAACATATCGATACGATGAAAGCAAAAAGGTGCTCGTTTATGCGAAAAGGTTTTGATACCCTGACAATTTAATCAAACGTATCGATACCCTGGACAAACATATCAATATCCTTGGAAAGATTTCCAAACGTACCGATACCTTGAAGCCTGCATCAACACATTTATGACGGATATCATCATTTTTACGTGAAAATGTATCGATACCATATTCAATATATTGATACCCGCAAGCTCTGTAACTCAAATGTATCGATACCCTGAATTCATGTATCAATACTCTCACAAAAATTAGGACTGTAATGGCTAGTTTAGAAGCATTTATTATCGCCATTAATGCCCATAATAGAGCCGTTGGAAGCAAATTTATTGCAGATATATATTCAACAAAATTTGAAGACAAAATGGTTGTTGAAGTGCTTTAAGAACGTGATCACCACAGCAAGAAAACATTCCTTTACAATTTATTTTATTCTCTTTGAAAATTCCTTGTATTTATTCTATTAAGAGAAAGTGTGTGTACATTGAAATATCGACTCTTTTAAGAGAGTTTTAATCTTTACTTTTTCTGATTATTTTCAGATAAAATTTGGGTTTCTCTTCACCCATAGAAAGAACGATTTGTACTGGATTTAACTTCATCTGATTAAAAAGAAATTTGTAATTGTGGTTGGCCTTCACCCGTTCAAATAAGGAGTTGTATTTTGGGTTTCTCTTAACCTGTAAAAATAAAGATGTAATGATCCTTGGTGTGAGTGGAATCAACCGAGAAGAGTAGACGTGGACTTGTAGTCAAACCACTATAAAAATCGTGTGCTGCATTTCTATTTTATTCTCTCTCTGCATTCATAATACATACACTTTAAATTTTATTTTAAATTTTTTTAATATCCAATTCACCCCCCTTTTGGATCTTGCCAACTGTGAGTTTAAACATCAATCTGTCATATCTCATAATCATAGTATGTAGCTATAGCAAGTAAAATCCGAATGAAATTAAGCATGGCCACAAGTAAAAAATATTTCATCAAGGTCAGCTCCTTACCTTTAAGGAAAACCTTTTATTACGAACCTTACTTTATTTCATCCAATAGGTACAATACCTTTAGATGGTTCAACCAAATTCCATACTTGGTTGGAATCCACGGTATCCATTTCGGATTTCTTGGTCTTTAAACCACTTCTTTGAGTCGATACTAAGTATTGCTTCATTGTAGGTTATAGGATCCTCATCAATAGTGAGAAAAACTTCATATCCACCTTTTCAATGATATCTAACACATCTATAAGGTGAACATGATATCCAAACCGACCTACATATCTTAGTGTTTATAGATTTTGAACAAGTTCCTTTGAAGTTTTAGTTTTAGTTTGTGGTTAAGAAATTACTAAAAATTTCTTTATGTTCTATTTTAGTGCTATCTTATCTATTTTTGAGAAACTCTTTCTCTAAGAAAATAACATGCTTAGAAACAAACATATTTTGTTTTTTTCAGTATAATAGAACTAGTATCCAATAGACTCTTTTGAATACTTTATAAAATTGTAACTAATACTTCTAACTTCAAACTTCTCGGGATTAAACCTTTTTTCCTTTCTATATCTCATATGAAACTAAAGACACTGATTTTAGGAACTTTATTCAAAATATGGTTAGCAATTTCGAGAACATATCCTTAAAGGAATACTAGAAGATTGACAATGCTCATTATAGAACATGCTATATCTCATAAAGCATGATTTATCCTATACAGATGCGCCAATCAATTGTGGTGCACCTGAAAGAATCCATTAGGATACAATTCCCTGAGCCTTGAGATAATTTAGAAATTATAACTTAAGTATTTACCCTCATGATCTAATCGAAAGGATTTAATACTTTTACTAAGTTGGTTTTCTATTTCACTCTCATATTCTATAAATTTTTCAAAAGTTTTAGATTTATGTTTCAACAAGAACATATATCAAAATCTCAAAAAAAATCTTCGGTGAATATAATGAAATAAATAACCATCTTAGCATATGTTGACATTGGTCCATATATATTTGTGTGAACTACAGATCAAACATCTGATACTTATCACCATTTCTAATAAATGAAAATTTGATTATTTTACCCATGATACAATATTCACAAGTTATAAATGATTTACAATCACTTGTACCCAAGCAACATTCTTGAATTAACTTGTGAAAATTTTTTCTCATTAAATGACCTAATCAACAATGCCAAATAGTAATCATAATTAAGTAATCTCATTTTCTCTTACTAGTATGTTCGTTAAATAACATCATATATGCAGTGCCTACAACAAATGTAGCAACTCTTGCTGTATTGTTGATATGCATATGGATCTCATCCTTTCTGTAAATGTTTGATGTTTATCAAAATCTACATATCATCATAACCATGAGATACACATTCGGTATCTAATACCTATAAGAAACTATTTCTTTCTGACAAATTTATTTTAATCATAAACATACCTTAAGAGCTTGAAACAACAACTTATTTCTCTTTTGCCTTTATTGCAAGATACTGCTCGTAATTTATCTCCCAGTGCCCATCCATTTATCAATGAAAACAGAAACCTTTAGACTTTATCTTTGATTCTTTTCCTTTGTTTTTTTATACCCAACCTTTCGACTTCTATGATTTCTTGCTTTTATTAAACTTGTCAACCTTTTCTGTGAAAACTAGAAAAATCACCAACCATTAATTCAAAATATAGCCTTGTTAGACTACTTATCTGATATGATCTAACACTCAGTTGTTTTAACATATTATACAACTCTTCCAAGGTTTCATCAATGTTATTTATATAGATGTTGGTAATAAAATCAAGGAAGGTGGATGTGAGATACTAAAGGATAATTTTGTACGAAGCTTATCTATTTCTCTCTTTCTTCAATGCACCATCTAACATGGCTCTAGGCATCGAAAATCAAGAACATAGGTAATCTGTATACAAATTAAAATAATTTTAATTATACAGAGCCAATCAAAGAAATTGTCAGGACCAATTAGTTTTTCAAAAACTAACATAGTATAAAGTGGATTATGAAAAGCAGACACTTTTAATATAAATTAAACAATCCCAAACTTCAACATATTTAAAGTTAAGCTTTTTTCCTTTCTATATCTCATATTAACACTACCAGAAAAATAGCTTTTAGTGATAGTAAAATTTTGTCACTAAACAACCTTTTTAACAAAAAATTTTCTATCACCAAAGCCAAAGTCACTACGACATGACAAAAAATTCTGTCACAAACCATTTCTGTCACTTATTAGTGATAGAATGGTTTTACATAGGACAGGTGATGTAGCAAATAAATTAGCTTACGTAATAAATGTCATAAATAACTATTGGCCTACTTGGCAGTTGACATGACTGTTTATATTATTTACGTGTCAAATGACATGATAGTTTATATTATTTATGTGGTGAATGACATGACATATTATATTATTTATGTGTCAGATGATGTGACAATAAATTTTATCATAAATCTGTAACACACTTTTATCTAAAATATGTGACAAAAATTCTTTTACAAATATGTAATAATATTTATAATTATTAAAAATTGATTTTTTTAGAATTTATATTTTAAATTTTATATATTAAGCGAATATTAATAACATTCTCATAAAAAAATAAACAAAATCGACCAAAAAATTTATTAAAATTATAAATTATAAATATTACAACAATATTTCAACACATTCATCTCCATATTCATTTCCATCCAAATTTCCAATATTTCTATCTAATGTTTCAATCATCAATACACAATAACAAAAAAAAAAAAAAATTAAATTCATTACAACATTTCTACTTTTCTTTTT
>JAVXUL010067095.1:0-10003 GCA_035590515.1 Trichilia minutiflora
GAAGGTGTATTTTGGCTCAAAATATATTCCCATCACCCAAAAATATAACTCCACTAATCTGTCTCTTCTATATCGCATCTTTATATTGAAGTTTGAATCTTCTAGCAACTGAATTTTGATTTCAAATGAAAAATTGAAGCCTGTTAAGTTCTGTTTTACTATAAGAGTACAAAGAAACAAAATACTATGGGCTCTTTTGTAAGGTTTGATAAAATTATATTTGAAAAATTGTCTCGTTTATAAAAAAAATAAAAAAAATTACATTTTATACTTCAAAGATACACCAGATATGTGTAGTCAGTTATTTGGATTCAAAAATAGTATAACCAAAATAGTATTATTAATACAAACTCTTTACAAAAGTTATAGAATGCAAACTGATGAGAAACTCTTGTATGATTGTGATATGGTCCGCATCATTTCAACTTATTATTTATAGTAATTTTATATTATTATTCAACTAATATTGTCGGGTCACACTATTTTGTATACAACTACTCTTTACAAAGTTTGTATCCCTAATATTATTTATTAAATTTAATTTGTTATTAATATTTTATAGATATAAAAAGAGTTTTCTCTTATATGTTCTAAATCATAGTTTTCAAAATTACAACCAATTTTTATAAGAAATTGTGATAAGGGTGAATTCTTTATTTTATTGAAACACATACTCTACAAAAGTAATTAAAGATTTAAGAAACAAAGGATAAAATGATATTAAAAGTAAGGTGGTATATACATTTAAATTTATTACAAACTTACATAGTCAACTCACTTAGTTCCTTTTGGTGTTCACTTTGTACAATATTGAAATCTAACTTCGCAAACTTGAGCAACCGCGGTGGAGGAGTTCAATATTGGAAACTTGTACAATATTGAAATCCAACTTAGCAAACCTTGTGAAATTGAACAATATGGTGGTAGGTGTAGATGTAGCAATCGTGGTGGAGGAGTCCAGTTGACACCACCTGTTCGACGAAATGATAATGTGAATGATGATGGGTATGGTGACAATGAATATGGTGGCAACAAAAACATATTTGAAACAAGTGATTGCAATCAAATTCAAGCTTAAAATCCACCAAATAAAGTTATAATAATCCTAAAATTTGGGAAAATTTCAATTTATATTAAACAGAGTTCAAAAGTTAGTTTTTTAGGGTTTTGAGCCTTTTAAATATACAAATATTAGGTCTAGGAAATAGCATGATAGTCCACAAAATACACGAAGAAAACTAAACCCCGAAAAGACAAAATTGTATGTGACTAAGGTAGGATTGATGCTAGTTAAAGGGAGGTTTTGTCATAGGTCTCATTCTTGAACCATTATGGATGATTTTTGCATCAATATATTGCCAATCTTGAGCATGTTTGTGTTGGTATTGAATGCCCAAAAACCATTCATGTTGTCAGTTTTGGGTATTTTATATTGAATTATTTTAATGATGTATTGTACATTATTATTATTAATAAAGAAATGATTTTTTAATTTTTATGTGTATGCTGTTTCCTTTTCTTTTTCATACATTGAAAAGTACACATAGAAATGCCTTGATAAAAGTTATCTAAATTATTCCCTACATATGCAATATCAATAGAGCATGAAAAACAAATCTAGGGTTTATGGAATCATATTTTGATTTTCTTGCATTTTAGTCCAAAATGATGAAATCAAGGCAAAAGAACACTAACCCTTAGTGTTTTCTTAATGAAAACAATCCCAAATATATGGTGTCTCAAGAGAAATGTAACCTTGCTGCTGGATCTTGCTTTGACCAAAAATGGAGGAGAGAGAGAGAGAGCTTAGCTTTCAAAAGTGTTAATTATCAACAAATTATGCATAAAAAAAGAAAATGGCCATATTTATATCATTTGTCATTTTACCAAAATGCAAATAACAATATTAAAAATGTCAAGTGACTCCAGAATCTTTTCCAGCAAGCTTGTAAGTAAAATAGCAAAATTATATTTTGGCCCCTAAACTTTATAAAAATTATATATTGACCCCAATTTTGGTCAAACCAATTTTGACCAAATTTATTTTAATTTATTTATTATTTATCAACATAAATAATATATTACAACCTACTAGAAGTCACAATTGGGTCAAATATAAAACTCTCTTTATAGAAAAACTATATAACGTGTAAACATTTTACACGTTTCAGTCAAATATTATCTCTGAGAGTGCTAGCTCTCTTGCAGACAATATTTACTCTCTCTAGTTGAAAGAAAAAGCACAATTTGATGGTTGTGACCTCTTGGTTCACTGTAATATTAGCCATGACCCAAAATCGATCTCATCGATTCCGTTTCAAACTCTTTGAATGCTTAACAACCATGGTTAATATCTAACAATATGACGTAGTTCCTAATCTACAATGAAGTAAGCCTTCATCAAATCTTTTAATACAGATTACACATTCCATGTGGATAAATTCTTTCCATTTGTCTAATCCCAATCGAGTAAAGGCTTATAGGTGTCAAAACCCTTAAACTTAATTTCTGCTTGGATTTTTGGTTCCAATGCTCTGAACTTATTACCATGAAACTCTTGTTACTCTGACTAGAGACTTATGTTTTAGGCATTTACCAAAATCCAACTGGGAACTTTAAATCGAATTGAGTCAACGATAACTCAATTCTCTATAAGAGTCAACGGATCCCATATCTGATGTCATCGCTTTTCAATATAAATAACATATGACTAAAATGACTTATTATACAAGACATGACTAGTCTTATATTTATGCACCATATAAACCATATACAGCTATACTAAATTATGATATTAACATCTCAAGTCTAAGGGATAATTACCACACACGAATAATCATATAACAAATCATTGATATTATATATTCGTGTTATTTATTATATATGCGGTCACGTTCGAAAAATAGTTATCTAACTATTAATCCACATTAATATCTTAATAACATAACCATTATGTTACCCATACTAATATCATCTCATGACATTCATCGAAAACATTAAATGTGTCTGCTGTGCAACATCAGTGCCGAAATGATATTGTATATACAAGGAACAATTTAGATAACTTTTATCAAGGTATTTCTTATATACCTTTCAATGCATGAAAAAGAAAAAGAAACAGCATACACATAAAAATTAAGAAACTATTTCTTTATTAATAATAATAATGTACAATACATAAATTAAATAATTCAATATAAAATGCCCAAAACTAACAACATGAATCATTTTAGGGTATACAACACCAACATAAGTATCTTCGAATACTCAACTCTTGAGATCTATAACTCAGAATCAAATCTTTAATCCTTCTTAAGTACTTAATGATTGTTTTTACTGTTAACAAATGCTTCTCCCTAGGATTGGCCTGATATCTACTAGTAACACTTACATCATATGCTATATATTACGTCTTGTACATAGCATAGCATACATCAAGCTACCAATAACTGATGTATATAAAATGTTACACATCCGTTATTATTGTTCATCAATCTTTGAACTTATATCTTTAGAAAGATGAAGATTTTGATTGAAAGGTAATAAAACTCTTTTAGAGTTTTTCATGTTAAACCTTTTTCAACATCTTTTTAATGTATAATTTTTAGATAAACCCATTATCTTTTTTGATCTATCTTTATATATCGAAATTCTAAGAACATAAGTGGTATCTCTCAAACTCTTTATGAAAAATGTTCTGGATAACTAAACTTTGGCTTTTATTATCATACATATGTCATTTTCTATCAATAATACATCATCTACATATGATATCAAGGGTATAATTGCATAATCTTTAACTCGCTTGTATACAGAAGATTCATTTGGATTCTTGATAAAGCTAAATACTTTAACTGTCTCATTAAATCGAATGTTCTAACTCTTATAGGCTTACTTTAATCCATAAATCGATTGATGTAACTTACATACTTATTTGGTTTAGTGGAGGATACAAACCCAATAGGTTGTTTCATAAACAGATTTTTCTCAATATAAGTATTGAGAAATGTTGTCTTTACATTCATCTGTCAAATTTCGTAATTATGGTTATTGGATGTAGCTAACATAATCTAGATAGATTTTATCATAGCAATAGGTGAAAAGGTTTTCTTATAATCCAATCCTGGTTCTGAGTATAACCTTTCACAACTAACCATGCTTTATAGGTTTCTATCTAGCAATCCTTACCAATATTTCTCTTGAAGATCTACTTATAGTTAATAAGAATTATTCTCTCTCAAGGATCAACAAGTGTCTAGACTTGATTTATATGTGTAAATTCTGCTTCAAATTCATTACCTCTAATTATTTTCCTGAATCTCTATTTAGGATAGTCTCTTTATAAGTTTTTGGATCATTACTATAATCCATTTCTCCCACTAAGTAAGATTTTGAATCTTATTTATTGAGAAATCTATATCTCTTAGATAACTTAAAAACTTTAAAAGATTTAGGAGTTAAAACTGGATTAGCTGGAATAGAAGTCTGCTGACTAGACGTTCTAGCATCAGCATAGTCAGATTGAAATTTAAAATATTTCTTTTTTAATTTAATTTCTCTACTCATGCCTCCCTCTTCAAGAAACTTTTCCTTTAAAAAATGTATATTTCTATTGATCGAAATCATTTGATCAGAAGGAAAGTAGAAGTAACATCCTAAACTATCTTTAGGATATCCTATAAATTAATCTAACTCTGATTTAGCATCAAGTTTATCCAATTTAACTAACTTGACATATGCGAGACACTCCTAGACCCTCTTATAATTAAGGTTGGGTCTTTTACTATACTATAACTCATATGAGATCTTTTGGTTTGATTTATTAGAACTCTTATTGAGGACGTGTGCAGCGGTTTATAAAGTATAACTCTTAAGTATAATGATAAGTTTATAAAACGAACCATTAATCGCACCATATCTAATAAAGTATGGTTCATTTTCTCTAATACACTATTAAGTTGAGGTGTATATGAAAGAGTCATCTACAAGATTATTTCATTTTCTTTTAAGAATTCTTAAAAATCAATGCTTAAGTACTCGCCTCTACAATCCGATCGTAGAACCTTAATACTTTTTTCTATTTGATTTTCTACTTTATTTTTGAATTCTTTGAACTTTTTAAAATTTTATTAAATACATATATTATACTAAGACATATTATAGATAAAGGTAATGAAGTAATCAAAACCACTTATGACTGTCACATTAGTCTACTAGTTCTTTTGATCTGTCACCTTTACTTTTAAAGGGTGATTTGATTATTTTTTCTCGAAGACATAACTCACAAGTCAGATAGGGCTTAAAATCAATGAGATTAATATCCCACTAGCTTCGAGCTGAATGAGCCTCCTATATTCGATGTCGCTTAATCTATGATGTCATAGACATTTACAATTTATTTTAGTATAAATTCTTTTATTAGTAATGAAAGATATTGAATAACTGTTATTCAATACGAGGATATACAAATCATTTGTATTAATTGCTTTGTCAACACATATATTTCTAAAATATAATATACATTCATTTCCATTAAACTGTATAGAGTAACCATTTTTACATACTATAGATACATAAATTATATTTCTAATAGTAGAAACAAAATATAAAACTTTATCTAATTTTAACGTGTGTCCAAATGGTAGCTATAACTCGCACGATCCAATCATCTTTGCAGTAACTGTTGCTCTATTGGCTATTTGTAGCACAATCTCATCATGCAATAACACAAAATTATTTTGCAACGCCTATACAAGGGCAGTGAAACAAAATTTTTTTTATTTTCTTCTAAGGATCCATGCGATAAACCAAATGTCTCATTAAATCGAGTTCAAACACTCATATCTTTTGCGAACCACAAGTGCAAATCTTCAGAGTTACGTCTCTATGGTATCTACACGAATAGGATGAATCAAAATTTTGAGTACTAGCTCTTTATCTGTTTCTATTGCGTTTTTCCTTCCCTAAAGAAAATCCAAAGAATAAACCCTAGGAACATATATTTACAACACAATAAAAGGTTTCTTTTTATATTGCATTTTAGGGTTAGGGTTTAATGACAAAATAAACCCAATATTCATGTTGGGCTTGGCCTTCCTCTTAAGGCCCAATCATGTAATAAAGTTTTAACCAACATCTTTAACCTAATTTTATTAAATAGATCTAGCAAAACCCTAATCAACACAAAGTTTTCACGAACTAAGATAAATTCATTTTATGGATTTATACTTTCAATTTTTCTGTTCTAATGTGTAACCCAATATGTTCTTATAACATTGGTAATGATAGTAAAATCTAATTTTAATATCATAAATCATGAATGGTGTTTAGTGACACATCAAGATCATCCAAGTGATAAGAATGTGAATGGTTCGACATCATATTTTATCCCGTGACTAATGTTACTATATAGTTTTAATCCATTTGTCCTTGATATCTTAATTGAACACGAGGCATGGATTATGCCATCCTTGTGAAGTTCAATCTTCATATTTCTTTGATATTTCAAGTATAATTATTTGATCAAATGAATCAATATCACATATTGATGTATTTAAGCATGGTCATATATTTTAATAATTAAACTCAATCAAAGGGGACTAAAAATATCACTTTCGTTATATAAAAGGAACAAACTCTATCTTGATCAAACATATCCCTCTACACGATTCATGATATATTTAATTATTTTCTCTATAGTTCATCCTATTACAGATAATATTTAAAAACATCAGAATATATCATTCACTATATTGAAAACCATGATGATCTCAAGTCAAAGGATCACATACACCATTGTCACCATGAGAATCACTTGTGACACTTATATAACAATCCATGTAGCATTCTCATGGTAGGTAGGTCCAATACATTAGTTTTCTAACTTATACCCATATGTTAAATATATATCTCATATCATCATCAGTCATTACACATACTAGTCTTAATGTATTATTGTTGCCCTATCTATAATAATACTTGATTAGGGACATTTTAAGAATAGTATTCAACTAATTGAATCCACTATTCTAAGGGTATTATTACATTTATTAAGTATATAGATATGTAATAACGAAATATATATATACATATATATGAATTAATAATTTCACGATATATAATATCCTAAATATCCAACATAACTATTAGATCTTAGGGCATACACCAACAACCTTCCACTTGCACTAAATCCAATCTCCCATGTATCAATACCCAAGATCTAGTGTGACAATCATATTTCTAGTGTATCAGAGTCTTCGTCAATGGATCAAAAATATTATCATCTGTTAGTATTTTCATATCTTTACATCTCCTCTCTCGATAATCTGTCGAATAAGATGAAAGTACCAAAGTATTTGTTTGGATCACTGGTGAGATCTAGGTTTCTTAACCTGTGTAATAGCCCTATTATTATCACAATTTAGGTTTGCAAGCCTTTGGATAACCCCTAGCTTAGTGATGAACTTCTTAATCTAAACAGCTTCTTTTGCTGCATTAGAGGCAGTTATATACTCAGTTTCTGTCATAGAATCAATTATTGTACCTTGCTTGAAACTCTTCAAGCTTGCAACTCTATTATGAAGGTAAAACACAAAACATGATTATGATCATAGATCATCTTTATCAGTTTGGAAGTTAGCATCAGTGTAACCCCTTACAACGAGCTCTACCTCACCTCTATAAACTAAAAAAGTATCTTCTTAAGTATTTAAGGATATTTTTTATAGTTGTCTAGTGATGCTCATCTGGATTAGCTTGATATTTGCTCGTTACACTCAAAGCATATGAGATATTGGAACGGGTATATATCATGACATACATAATAGATCGTATAGCAAATGTATAAGAAATCTTACTCATGTATTGTCTCTCTTCTAGTGTTTTAGGATAATGCCTTTTAGAGAGATTTATTCTATATGACATAAGTAGGAATCTTTTTTTAGATTTTTACATGCTAAACCTCTTTGGCACTTTATCTATATATGCACTCTGATTTAGGCCAATCAGTTTTCTTGATCTATCTCTATAGATTTTAATACCTAATATATAGGTGGCTTCACCTAAGTCTTTCATTAAAAAGTTTTTTTCAAGTTATACTTTTACAGATTGTAAACTAGATATATTATTCTAAATAAGTAGTATGTCATCTACATACAATACTAAGAAGACTATAGTGCTCCCATTGACCCTTTTATAAGCACAAGGTTTATCTTTATTTTTAATAAAACCAAACTCTTTGATTACATTATCAAAATAAAGATTCTAGCTTCCAAAGGCTTGCTTCAATCCATATATAGATTTCTGTAGCTTACAGACCTTTCTAACATTCTCTAAATTGACAAAACCTTCAGGTTGTGTCATATACACATCCTCTAATAGATGTCCATTGAGGAATGTAGTTTTGACATCCATTTACCAAATTTTATAGTCATAGAATGTAGCTATCACAAGTAAAATCCAAATAGATTTAAGCATGGTAACTGGAGAAAAGGTTTCATCATAGTCAATATCATGAATTTGTTTAAAACCTTTAGCAACCAGTCGCCCCTTAAAGGTATGTATATTACCATCTATGTTAGTCTTCTTCTTAAAAACCCACTTGCACCCAATGAGTTTTATCCCTTCAGGTGGATCTATCAAGGTCCATACCTGGTTAACATACATGGATTTTATTTTAGATTTCATGGCTTTCAGTCATTTTTCAGAGTCTAGTCTCATAATTACTTTTTGGTGTTGGAGATATACCCGAGAACCAATCGTGTCATATTGTTTGAGGCCATCACTTAATTGTATATATACTATGAATATTAATTATAAATTTGTTTACAATTAATAAATGGCATTTATTATATTATTTTGCATTCTATCAGTTGCGATATTAACTGATAATTTGATTATGAATTCAAAATGAGATCCCATGATGTATTATACATCAAGACTCTATCTACAACGTACTGTGGATATGAGAACAGTGTCTATGATTTGAATACATCCACATAAGTTTCTGATTAAAGTAATGTCATTAGGAATGATGATATTATATAATTGGCATATTTTGTTGCTGTCAATTATTAGTATTTGATGCTAATAGTTGGGTAACGAGTCTCATGTCACAAGAGCATAAATAGGGTAGTGCGTTTGTGAATGTATTACTGAACGTGATCAATCACGATAAATCACATAGGTTTATATCCATAGTCAATGATAAGTCGTACAACCGTACTGGTGTACCACTAGTTCTTTGACCTGAGATATCACGGTTGCTCTTGATACTAAGGCACATCATTCACTTGTGTATATTGTATCGAGCTAGTCATGTCTGATAAAAGAAGCTTGATGGCAATCTGTTCTTTTTATATGAGGACATGTGATGTTCAAAATGGAATCTGTTGGCTAAGATATTTGAACTTGAAGTCTTAAGTAGGGATGTCATACATAGGGATTAAAAATTTGGCCAAAGTACACTTAATTGAAAATATGTTTTCAGATAAGTGGATCCCGTATATGATTTGAGTTCCTTCCTATGATTGAGTTAGGCGTTTGACTATACCATGACCCGCACTCAATCGGGAGTTGACAGTAGAGGAACTTTACTATATACACGTACGACTTTGAGGACTGATTTAGAATCTTTATTCATCGTGTCTGGGGGTTATGATATCTTATTAGAGGTCACTTATGATCATTGATAACTTCAATTATAAAGAGTTGTATCGAAGTATTGCGAAATATTTGTATACATATTCATGTCCAACTCACGGTGAACCCAAGGGGATCACACACAAGCCAATCGATGTCTACAATAGTTATAAATATTTTGTATAAAAAAACTATAATATTATCTGATAATTGATCGGATGATATAAATTCTTTAAAGTAAAGAATAAATTTCTTAACAATGACGCATTAGCACCCGTATGTTCGAAAAATGTTTCAATGATTTTAATATATCATAAATATGATTTATTGATATATGAAAACTTAGAAAATATATTTACATATC
>JAVXUL010067106.1:0-10003 GCA_035590515.1 Trichilia minutiflora
AGGAAACAGCTAATGTATGTGAATAAAGAACAATTCTTTCATGACTAATTAAAATGTTATATAAGATCACTAGCCCTAAAACCGATAACACGAATGGTTTCTAGGGCATACACTAACAATTACTACTATTGTTATTGTTGCTTGCATTATTTTTTGGTCTCTGTCTTTTTGTGAGTGTAGCATTGGTTACTTTGTTATAGAAACATAATGTAAAAAATGGCAGAAAATTAGTACAACTCATAAGTGAGAAAGAGAATATGTGCATGTGAATTATGACTAATGGCTACTTTTGGTATTGCGATGTAATAGCTTTTTAATTATATCGATTGTAAAATAAAAATTTTAAAATTTAAATATTAATATAAAAATAAATAAATTTCGCTAAAATTTTATTAGGCTTTACTTAAGAATTCCTTTTAGAATAAGAACTCTTTGTATGATGCTAATAGAAAATGTAAAGAGATTATGTTAAATATATAATCTTAAATTTTGTTAATTTAATTTTTGCTCAACTTGTACTCTCTTCCTTTATCTTAATATGTTATTATTCTTTTGCTTAAAAACAAAGAAATCTTTAACTATATCTTTGTTAATAAGGTGAATTATAGAGGGGGAATTACTCTCAATCCATAGTTTATGCTAATCCCATGCTAAACTTGCAAGGATGATAGATATTAGTTTTATATAAAAAGAAGTAAAAAGAAGTCTGGTGATCTAAAAATATACTGTTTGAAGCCCATGAACATAGGCAAATTGTTGAACCATGTAAATCATTGGTGTCTTTATATATTTGGCTTGATGATGCTATTATTTTCTTTGAATTACGTAACAACTGGTATTAAGTTGGGTTACAATGACAATCACTTCATCTTCTATGAAATTCGATGTGAAGAAGTTCAATGGCCGAAATTAGAACTTCAGGTTATAGCAAAGAAGGGTTAAAGATCTTTTGGTACAGCACAAACTATCAAAGGTCTTATTAGGGAAGGAGTTCAAGCTAGAGAAAATTACAAATGACAATTAGGAGATAATGGAGGAAAAGAAGGTTAGTACTATTCACAATTATCTTATGGATGAAGTTATGTCCTATGTCATGAAGAAGACAAATGCGAAGACTATTTAGGAGAAATTACAATTGTGGTACACGTCAAAATCCTTGATAAACAAGTTATGTTTAAAACAGAAATTGTACAAACTAAGGATGGTAAAGGGTTTAGATTTAAGTCATCATATTGATTAGTTCAACCAGTTGATTGGGGATTTACTTAGGGTTGATGTAAAGCTTTATAGAAAAATAAATCTCTTATTCTTCTTTCATTACTTCCAGATTCATATGGCCATATAGTAATCACTCTACTTTAGGGGGAAAAAACTCTAAAACTAGGAGATGCTATTGACACTTTTTTGGAGTATGATCAAAGGAAACAACACTGATGATGGACTTCAGGGTAAAGGGTTGATAACAAAGGGTAACCAAGAAAGTGGTGGGAAGAAAGAAAAGAATTAAATTGGAACAAAAGGGGGATCAAAGGCAAAGAAAAAAGTAAAATGCTTTAAATGTCATTAGAAAGGGAATATGCAACGAAATTGTCTAATGTATTAAAATTGATTGCAAAAAAAATAAAGAAAGATAAAGCTTCTAGTTTTACTAACACTGTTGAAAATCAGTCAAAAGATAATGATAGAGATATGTTGTCCATTTTAGCAAGCTCTAATAGTTTAGTAGATTCTTTGATTTTGATTTCAAGATGTTTATTTCATATGACATCTCACAAGGATTGATTCGAGACATATCAAGTAGTAAACAGTAGGAGCGTGTTAATGAGAAACAATGCTTCTTGGAATGTTGTTGGGATTGGCACTATAAAGCTGAATATGTTTGATAGGGTTGTTAAAATGGTGAAAAATGTGAGACATGTTCTAAAATTGAAAAAGAATTTGATTTCACTTAGCACTTTGGATTGTAGTAGTTACACA
Source organism: Trichilia minutiflora (assembly GCA_035590515.1). Classification (NCBI taxonomy): domain Eukaryota; kingdom Viridiplantae; phylum Streptophyta; class Magnoliopsida; order Sapindales; family Meliaceae; genus Trichilia; species Trichilia minutiflora. The sequence continues at coordinate 1,978 of JAVXUL010067106.1, forward strand.
TACAATACAGAGGGCGAGAAGATAAAAGTTTCAAGGGGAGCTTTGATTGTCATAAAAGGATAATGTATTTCAAAAAATATTTACAAGTTAATGGTGGATACAATTTTAGGTGGAGTAGCAACAGTGACATCATATAGTTCTAATGCAAATATGCTATACTATGGCACTTAAAGTTAGGATATATAAGAGAATAAGGCATGATGGAACTACAAAAAAGACATCCGCTGAAAGGTGTAAAATCATGTAAGTTAACATTTTACAAATTTTGTATCCTTGAAAAATAGAGAGAACATAGTTTTAGTTCAGTTGTTCATAAATCGAAAAGAATTTTAGATCATTCAAATGTATGGGGTTTAGTGAGGTAATGTCAAATGGAGATGTATCATATTTTATAAGTTTCATTGATGATTACTCTTGAAAAGTTTGGGTATAATTCATGAAGCATAAGTTTGAGGTTTTTCTAAAATTCAAATAATAAAAAGCGAAGATTGAAAAAGTAAACAGGGAGGCAAGTCAAATGTCTCAAGGCTAATAACATATCAAAATACACAAATATGGGATTCAGAAAATTTTATGAATATTATGTATTAAAAGGCACTACATTATTCAAAAAACTCTATAGTAAAACGGTGTTATAAAAAGGACGAATAAAAATATAATTGAAAGTGCAAGATGTTTAAGGTTAAATGCAAGGTTGCCCAAGGGTTTTTGGACAAAAGCAGTGAATATGGTGTGCTATGTTATAAATAGATCACTAAGGGAAATTTTAGAAGGGAAATTTCCAGAGAAGGTATAGACAAGGAATGAACTCGACTATTCTATATTGAGAATCTTCGAGTGTTTAGCCTATCTATATGTGCCTAGTGATGAAATATCCAAACTTGATTTAAAGTCAAAAAATGTATTTTCTTAGGGTACCAGAAAGGGATAAAGGGATGCCAACTTTAGGATCCAGAGTAAAAAAAACTATAATTAGTAGAGATGTGATTTACGATGAAAGCTTTATGCTAAGTTTTTTTAAAAGAAGATCATCCAGGCGATAACTTTAGGAAAAAGATAGAATTTATGGTGAAGTTGGAGATCTCAAAACAAGATACAAAAAATAAAAATAGAGAGCAAGAAATAGCATCTAAATCAAGCATAGCCTTAAATAAACCAAATAGAAATGTAAAGCTATTGATAAATATGGTTTTGATGAGTTTGATTCATTTGCTCTTATTACAAGTGCAGGAGATCTATTTATTTTCAAGAAATCCATTGACAGTGAAGATAAAGACAAATGGATGCAAGTAATACAAGAAAAAATAGAATCCTTGCAGAAAAATCAAACTTGAAAACTCACTGATCTCCCTAAGGAAAAGCAGGCTATTGGCTTCAAATGGGTTTATAGAAGAAAAGAAGGTTTAAAAGAAGAAGAGGAGAACATATTCAAGGAAAGGCTAGTAGGAAAAGAGTACTCACAAAAAGAAAAAGTTGACTGCAATGAGATCTTCTCACCTGTTGTCAGGCACACTTTCATTTGGGTCCTACTAGCATTGGTAGCTCATTACAGTTTAAAGCTTGAATAGTTAGATTTTAAAAAAATATTTCTTCATGGTAATCTTGAAGAATAAATTTATATGCACCAATCGGAAAGATTTAAATAACCTAGGAAAGATTATCTCGTCTATAAATTGAAAAAGGTCACTTTATGGGTTAAACTAATGTCCATGACAGTGGAGCAAGAGGTTTGATTCGTACTTGCTCCAGATTGATTTCATTCAATATGAGTACAATTGTTATGTCTACTATAAAGTGCTTAAGTCTAGTTCACATTTGTTCTTGATGGATATGCTGGTTGCTATAGAGAATATGATAGAAGTTGATATAATAAAGTCATTATTGAGTAAAGAATTTGAAATGAAAGATTTGGAGCCTGTAAGGAAGATACTTGGCATAGAGATTTGAAGAGAGAAAAAATCAAGGAAGTTATAGGTTTTATAACAAGGGTACATTAAAAAGGTGTTGATGAACTTTAACATGCTTAATAAAAAGATAGTGATCACTCCATTAGCTACCCATTTCAAACTATCAGCTGAAAAATCTCCAAAATTAGTTGAAGAATAGAAATACATGTCAGATGTGCCGTATGTAAATGCTGTGGGTTGTCTAATGTACGTGATGGTGTGTACTAGACCGGATTTAGCTCATGTAGTAAATGTGGTAAGTAAATACATGACAAATTCAACAAGAGAGCATTACGAGGCAGTCGAATGGATTCTTCAATATTTGAAAGGGACTACAAATTATGGCATAATGTTTGAAGCTCAATAAGAAATTCTTGTTACAAAGGGGTTTGCAAATTCAAACTATGCGAGTGACTTGACAATAGGCAGTTTACTATAAGTTACGTGTTCTTGCTTAGGGGGAAGGCACGCCTATTTGTTCGAGGTCTATGTTGTAGTCATTTCTAGCATTATCTATAACTGAGTCAGAGTATATGGCTCTAGCAAAAGTTGAAAAAGAAGCTCTGTGGTTAAAAGGACTAATTGGAGAATCGGGTGTGCTGCAAGGCGGAGTTCAAATATACTATGATAGTCAGAATACAATCTATTTAGTTAAAAATCAGGTGTACCATACTAAGACTAAGCATATTGATATCAAGTTTCACAATGTCAGAGAACTAATTTTTTCAAAAAAACATAATTTTTGAGAAGGTTAATACCACAGAGAATGTAGCAGACACGTTAATTAAATCAGTTTCAAGGATCAAGTTCAAGGTGTTTGGACTTTATCAATATTTGCAGTTACTAATACAATAGCATACCTTCTTAATTGGGCTGGTGGTGGGAATTGGGCTTGGGACCTCAAGGTCCTAAGTTCAATTCCTTCCCATGTCACCTTTGTTGAAGCGCTTAGGGGGTCAGGCCCCAGTTTTCTCTAGTCGTTTGGTACCGTCTATCAGGGTACTTGCCGGTCAGGGTACTACGGGCGCTTTCGGCTTAGGCCTGGGCCCCGTCCCCGTGATACTGTTTTAGGGTAGTTGAGGGCCTGGGTCCTCGGGGCAAGCAAATCTCGGGGTGTGTGATACTACTTTAGGGTAGTTGAGGGCCTGGATCCCCAGGGCAAGTAAATCCCGGGGTATTGGCTGACGGTTGGAGTTTTTGGGTTTCCAAAAAAAAAAAAATATATCTTGTTAATTATTAAAATTTTCAAAGTAACTGAAATAATTTGTCAAGATAGAGATTTGTTAGAAATTAATTCATAATTTATAAAAGATTCAAATTTGTTGGCTCGATTACGGTGATTGATAGGCTTTTAGAGGACCATAAATCTCATAAAATCCTCGTGAGAATTATCTAATACCAGAAAAATTAAAGTAAAAACAGAAAGAATATTCCAATGAAAACTAGAAATAATATCAGCTACTGGTGAAGTCAAAAGGTTTGAAAATGTTGCTTTTTTATAAGCAATCATTTATTATACGTGTTTGAAATTTTTTTAATATATTATTACGTATATATGTGAAGCATCGTATAATGTTTTTTAAAACTTTTAACTACAAATCTCTCAATAACAAAACATCATTATTAACAAGAGAGAGAAGGATAAGGGAACAATAAACATGGTTGCAAAGGGAGAGTTTACAGTGACAGTACACAAGAAGGAGGTTGTTGCGGCGATGCTACCATTGCAAGAGCATTGGCTGCCGCTCTCAAACCTCGACTTGCTTCTGCCACCACTTGATGTTGGTCTGTTCTTTTGTTACAAGAAGCAAGATTTTGGAGAAAAGAACATGAGTTTTTCCTCCATGGTTGATGTTCTTAAGAAGTCCATAGCGGAAGCTCTTGTTTCATATTATGCGCTTGCGGGTGAGGTTGTTTCCAACTATGTTGGTGAACCTGAGCTTCTCTGCAACAACCGTGGGGTTGATTTTGTGGAAGCATATGCAAAGATTGAGCTACAAGACCTCAACTTGTATAATCCTGATGAGAGCATCGAAGGGAAGCTTGTGCCTGCGAAGAAGAATGGCGTGCTCTCTGTCCAGGTTACTGATGATCATCGCTTGTGTGTGTATATATTTTTGCAACTGTTTTTAAACTTTTAACGCTTAAAATCGTATCATCAAAAGTTGCTCTGAGAAATTTGGCACGGCTCATGCACGAACAAGACATGAGCGGATATTTTTATGAGTAGTGCATCAATCACATATATTTCTTTTCATTCGTTTGTAAAACTTAGCATAATTTTGACCGGCAAAAATTTACAAGGAATCATTTATGAGATATCATCACTAGTGTATTAGATAATCTAATGAAGGAGGTTGACGGCGGTGACTTTTTGCTACAGTACCTCACGAATGAAAAGCTATCTTATGCAGCATATCCTTCTTTCTGACTGGCTAAACTACCCTGATACTAGTCCATTAAATGACAAAAGTACCCAACCTCTAATGAATACTTGTAATTTTCTGCTTTATTACCAATAATATTTTAATATGTGCCCTTACTTATGTATTTACCAATTCCAGGCAACTGAACTCAAATGCGGGGGTATGGTTGTAGCGTGCACGTTTGATCATCGAATTGCAGACGCATACTCCACCAACATGTTTCTTGTTTCATGGGCCGAAATAGCTCAGTCAAAACCAATTTCTGTGCTACCATGTTTTCGTCGATCTCTGCTAGGCCCTCGACGCCCATGGCTCATTGACCCTGCTCTGGATGATGTGTACGTTCCCATCTCCACACTTCCACCTCCTAAAGAACCGAATGAATCTAGCGATTATCTTATAAGTCGCATCTATTATGTTCCGAGTGACCAACTCAATGAGTTTCAAGCTCTAGCAAGCTCTGATGGTGGTAAGAGGACAAAGCTTGAGTCCGTCAGTGCATTCTTGTGGAAAATGGTGGCCCAAAGTGGTTCATCCAACGATGGCAGGATTTCCAGAATGGGCATCGTTGTTGACGGAAGGTCTAGGTTATGCAAAGGAGATTGTGCTAAATCATCCTTAATGGGGTCCTATTTTGGAAATGTCCTATCTATTCCATTCGGTGGTGAAACAGTGAATGAACTCCTTGAAAACCCTTTGTGTTGGGTGGCCAATCAAGTTCATGATTTCTTAGAAAATGCCGTAACGAAAGAACATTTCTTGAGTCTGATTGATTGGGTTGAGGTGCGCCGACCTGAGCCAGCCGTGGCTAAGATCTATACCAGCGGAAGTGATGATGGACCGGCTTTTGTTGTATCCTCCGGTCTACGTTTCCCTGTTTCGAAAATTGATTTTGGTTGGGGTAAGCCAACTTTCGGGTCTTACCATTTTCCGTGGGGTGGTAACACTGGATATGTGATGCCAATGCCGAGTCCTTTGGGTAAGGGTGATTGGGTAGTTTACATGCACCTGTCGAAGCAGCAGTTGGAGGTGATTGAGACGGAGGGATCCAACGTGTTTAAGCCTTTACGCTATGATCATATTAATTAAATTCCTAATCATCAACCACCGCTGTTGTCTGTTACAGGTAGTGATGTCTCGATCGTTTCAATCGTCGTCTATGTTTCAGTTCATGGTGAATTAATTAGTCTGTGGACTTGTCACCTTTTTATTGGATATATGTCACATATATATAAATGGTCCAACCTATACTGTGATTTTGCTGTTAGGTTGTCCATTTAGCCAATCTCATCGATCGTTACGAACAAAAAATATGTTACCAACAATTTTGTGTATAACTTTTGTGAGCCCACCAATTAAAATTAATAAATAAAAGATTAAAAAAATGTTACCAACAATTTGATTTGTAAATTTTGAGAGCTCACTGCCCGCCAATGAAAATTTGAAAATATAACAAAAAAAATATCAATGTCAAAAACTATTGATTTATCTTTGAACTTTGTTGTGAAGAAATGTATTTAATTTAGTATTTGTAATTTAGAACTGATTTTTTTTTTAAATTTTTTCTTTAAAAAGGTACATAAGAAATCCAAAGTAATCAAAATTGTTTGGTAAGGATATAATTATGATTTTGTAGAGGATGAGATTGTAGTTTATTTTCTAATAATGACATTGACATATGTGGGACTACCATTTTCTAAACATTAGACCAATGCGAGAAGTAGCAGATAGGTATATCCTTATGTAATAAGCTTAGGAAACTATAGCAAACATATAAAACTTTAAGTTTCTGAGCATCTAATATTTAAATCTAAAATATTTTTGGTGGTTCGGAAACGGCCTACATCCACTCTCTCAATTTATCTTTATATCCAGGTTCAGTTATCCCTTTATGTCTCATCCAATCTCTCGATTTATCTTTGAATCCAAGTTTAGTTTACTCCCTTATTTCTTCAAGTCAAGTGTGATCTATTGTACAACTCCTTTTTAATGGTGAAGGACAATCAATACAAACTCCACTTTTAAATAGATAAAGTGAAATCCAAATAAAACTAGAGAAATAACAAAATCTCTCTCACAAGAGCAGATACACAATAATGCTCGAATCAAAATTTTCTCATACTAAAAATACAACAGTATTGTGCTTGTGGTTCTTATTGTTTGCTTCAAAGTTTTTGTCAACAAATTAGCTCTTATTTCTTGATTGTATCTCTATTTGTTTTCTTGTTGTCTGGAGAATTATTTCTTTTAAAGCTATGAAATATCGCATCCAACGTCTCTCTGCTATTCATTAAATGATCGTATTGAATTTTACAGAAGTTATTATTATAGAAAACTTTTCCAAAATGTATCGATACTTTTAATCAATTTGTCATACATTCATCCAATTTGAAACTATATATCAATCTTCTTTGTCTTTGTTTGGACTTTCAAAATTTTTCTTTGATAAAATGTGTTGATACATTACTTGGAAGCGTTGATCTAGTTCATCTAGTAATTTTTCTTACAAGTCTCGGGAATTTTTAGCATCAAGCCCAACCTTGCATGTGTCGATATTTTTGGTCAAAGTGTCAATTTGGTATAACTTGTAATATATTTTGAACTCTCTAGAATTCTAAGCTAATTGTTTCTTCTTTAAAGTGTCGATATATCTTGTAAAAGTGTTGATCTCTTTTGAACTCTTATACAACATGTTGATCTCCGTTTATTAAAGTATCAATATTTTTATGCTCTTCTCAAGCTATATCGATTTCCCTTCTCTAGGTGTCAAACATTTGCTCAATGTGTCAATCCTTTATTCTAAAGTGTCGATCCAACCTATCTAAAATTGTATTTCTCAACTTGAATGTGAGTGCAATAACTGGACTATGAAATTAACAACATATATTCATATTTTAAACTATCAAAGAATAATCAAAGCAATTTCTTTTTCACTAAATGTTCATTAACCATTAATACAAACAATAACACAAATTTATTAACCTTCTTCAATTAATCAGATCAATTAATCAATAAAACCAATTTATTCACATAATTAAATCATTTTCTCATCATAAAAAACATATACTTTGTAAATCTTGTATTTTTGCGCTAGGGGTATTTTGGTCATTTCAACCCTCTAGGGGCATTTTTCGTTTTTTAAAAAAATATTTCCTTAGGTACTATTATTGACTCATTTTCTCTATATTGTTACTCACTAAGTGTTTTGAGAAGGTTTAGATAAGTTTGGTTGGTTTGCGAATGAGCTTGGGAAGAATTCCCTTTAGGTGTCATTTGAACACCCAAGTTTTAAACGTAAATTTTTGTTGATATAGATTTGTGGTTGATGAATTGATTTTTTCTATTTAAATCGATAAACATATGATCATGTAAAAATAAATGAAAGTAAAATCAGACTTTGAATGAGAGAGAAAATAGCACTAAAACAAAGATGTATAAAAGTTGAAAAGTGAAAAAGCATTGTACCAAATTCGATCGACCGAATTTGGAACTAGGTTGATTGGATTTTGTCAAATCTCTGATAGAAGCTAATGATGAGTACATAAAATTATATGTGTATTAAGGTTTAAATTTATCGTTTTACACTTCAAAGTATGATTAACTCTCTCCATTTATGCATATTTCTAGTTTTTGATGTAAAATTTACTTTGATTG
>JAVXUL010067117.1:0-10003 GCA_035590515.1 Trichilia minutiflora
TCAGACAGATGGATAGCTAGAGATAACTATCCAGATATTGAAAGATATACTGAGAGGGTGTATATTAGAGTTTCAAGGAAGCAGGGATTGGTATCTACCCTTGGCTGAGTTCGCCAACAACAATAGCTATCAGTCCAATATAGGAATGACACCATACGAGGCTCTGTATAGAAGAAAGTGTAAAACTCTTTTATGCTGGGATGAAGTGAGTGAAAGAAAGCTAGACAACATTGAGTTAATTGAAGCTCCCATCGAAAAAGTAAAAGTTATCCGAGATAGGTTAAAGACAGTACAGGATAGACAAAAGTCATACTTGGGTAATAGAAGAAGGGATGTAGAGTTTGACATAGGTGAGCAAGTGTTTTTAAAGGTTTCACCCTGGAAAGAAGTTATTCGATTTCAAAATCAAAGAAAGCTTCACCCAAGATTTATAGAACCTTTCAAAGTCATTAAGTGGATTGGTCCAGTAGCATACAGGTTGGAGCTACTGTCAAAAATACAGAAAATATATGATATTTCATTTATCCATGTTAAAGAAGTATGTTTCAGACCCCTTTCATGTTATCCATTTGCCTCCTATAAATTTGAGAGAAGATTTAAAGTGTAAAGTCTAACCAGTGGCCATACTTGATCGTTAGAAGAGGATGTTGAGGAGTAAAGTCATTCTTATGGTAAAGGTTCTGTGGATGAGTGATACTATTAAAGAAACGACATGGGAGCCTGAACTTCAGATACAACGTCAATACCCCCATCTCTTTCAGTATTAATGTACATTGAATTTTGAGAACAAAATTTTTTTAAGGACAAAATTTTTTAAAGGCGGGTAGATTTGTGAGCCCCGTGCTTAGATCTTAAGGATATATCTGTAATTTTGTACTTTTACTATTCAAACATTTGCATCTATCCTATACCCCGTGTGCATGTGGACGGGATTTCATAAATTTTTTGAGAGTTGAATTGCTTAAGATGGGGTTTTGGGATTATGAACGCAAGGATATCAATGAAATTAAATGTTACTTTTATTTTGAGTGGGATTCTAATGATATTTTTCAATTAAAGAAAGGATTTGCGAGAAAATGTGCAATTTATTCAAACGAAAATCTTAGTCTCGAATTCGTTTGAATAAATAGTAATTCATTCGATCGAATCGGGTGTTTCGTTCGAACGAACATTAGATTGTTCGAATGAAATTTAGAGGAACTCCCTGAAAAATTTTGATCCTAAATTCATTCGACTAAATAGTGATTCGTTTGATCAAATCGATGGTTTCATTCAAATGAAAAATTGGGAAGCTCTCTGACTTCGAAAGTGTCAGATTCGTTCGATCGAAACCTAGTTTATTCGATCGAATTCATATTCGTTCGAACGAATCCCTCGATTTAAAACGGACAAAATCGTTATTTCATACCGATTCGATCGATCGAATCCCTCGATTTGTTTGATCGAATCCCTTGATTCGTTTGATCGAATCGGTGTTAAATAACGATTTTGTCCATTTCTGAAAGTTTCTCCTTTAGAAACTTAAGGACAAAATGATAATTTTATCCTTTTTCTATAAATAGGGGCTGAACCCCAAATTTCACGTGTTTCTTCTTTTCTTCTCTTCCTCTCCCTCACGTTCACTCCTCTGTCCATCTTAGCCATCACCTAAATTCTTGCCACATTTTTTATTTCTCTTTGTCTATTGACCACATTCCTCATGTCTAACTTCCCAGGAGCATCAATTTGGCGATAGAAGTGCGAAGACCAAAAAGTACATCTAGGGTTTCCTTCGAAGAATTTGGGATTTTTTGGCTTTTGAGCGAAATCGAGAAAAATCTACCATATCACGAGATTCATAGCTTCATTTCTAACCTGTCTGTATATTTATTTTTGTGTTTTATTAATTTTTATTCGTATGGGTTTTACGGTTTATCCGAGTAGATTTCGATTAGATTTATCATGTACTTTTAATTTTTATGCGTTATTCAAGTTGTAGTGAAGTCGAGAGAGTCGTAGGAAGCTAGAAAAATAAATATGAAAAAAATGGGTGAACATAAATAGTAATTAGGATTACTATTCTGACGAATTTGTGGGATCCACATGTCTAAATTTTGAAATCAAGTCAAATTATGTTAGTATAGTGATAATGTGGATTCGTGGTAATGATAAAAGGGTAATTAGACAGATAATGAGGGTTTTATCTGATTTTCGTATATTGTCTGATTTTTAAAAACTCGAGATTAGCATGCATTGCACTCGTATGAGTCTTATTTGAGGTTTAGGAATTTATATTGATAAGTTTTGGTATATGTGATTAGGCAATAGAGCGTGAGCGACGAATTTGCGTACCGAGCCGAGAAACAAAGGGAGTTAGGGAGTGTATATCCTCCTTAAGTTGTGAGTGAACTTTTTATGTTTTCGTTTATTTAATAAAGATCTTGCTTTTACAATTATAATGATGCATAAAGGATTTTACACATGAGTATGCTATTTTCTTTGATTTATGTAAAAATATGTATATGAATGTTTTTATATGATTTGATATGAAAATGTGATTTGTATGGTGAATTTAAATGGTTTGGCATATATGTTTACATGAATGATGGTTGTGGGCTGATTTTATGATATGTTTATACTTTGATATTGATGTATGTGAATATGGATATACTTATTGGTGATGACAGGCTTGAGAGACGGGATATTGACTGTAGCTACAGGGTGTGCGATAGCTTGAAAGTGTTCACCTAAAAGGGGACACCCAGGTGAGTATGGTATATAGTAGCCTAGGGTCGATCTGATAGAGAGGTCACCTAGGTGAGTGCGGAAGACTTCACAGGTGGTGGTTGTTATATGATGATATGTTATTATGGTGGAGATATGATATGATCACCTGTGAGTCTCATCGAGGATAGTTATGGATGTCACCACGTGACTACTCGAGGCAACATTGGTAGTGGGCCTATTTTCTAAAAAACTATGTATGCTGTACTCCTTACATCTAAAATAAACTTTATTTAAAAACTGTATCATTTTTATTTATATACAAAACCCATTGACGATCTTGGGATACCCAAGGCTAGGGTAATTGTCGAGAAATATAGTCAGCCCAATGACTTTTATAATATGATTTGAGGTTTTCATACTAAAAGATTTTCTTTGAATTAGAATGTTTTATTTTATGTTCGATATACGTTTTCTCACATATTGGTTAAACAACATGAATATATATAATTTTATATATGTTTTCACCCCATATACTCCCTTATACTCACCCCAACTCACTTTTCAGTTTCAGGATAAATTAGAAGATACGCGCTCAGGTTGGGTGGTGATTGCTTCAAGTGTTGGAAGCATCAGGTATATACTATGCCAACTCACCCTGTATGGTTTACAGTCTACTAGAGTCTGCTATTTTATTTTATTCTGTTTACGAAACTTTTATGAATTGTAAAAGAATTTACAAGAAATATTTGAATTTTATTTTGGGATAGATTGATTCCCACAAATTCATATTTTGATAAACATTCTATGGATTGACTATATATATATTTTGAAGTGTTTGTGGATTACTTTGAAATGATTCAGAATTTGGGTGTTTGGGAGAAAATTTATTGGAAGTATTTTATTTATTGTCGGTATAGGTTTTGTAAATGTCTTACAAGCTTACATGGTGTATTCTGTGTGATTGGACATATCTTGGAAACTGTTGTCACGTGTGAGACCCACAGATTAAGGCGTGATATTAATACTCTCGAAAATAATATTTGATTGAAAATGTAAACGGTTTATACGTTAAATAGTTTAACAAATATAAGGGCTATATTTAATAATCTGAATATAATTTAAAATAAGTTATAATAATCTATTATTATTTAAAAATATAAATAGAATTAAAATAAATTTGGTCAAAGTAAGTTTGATCGGACTTGAAACCTATTTGTTATATTTTTAAAATATGAGATCCTAAGTGATATTTTATATTTGTTATTGAGAAGTTTGTTTAACAAGTTTCGAGACTCATTTGTCTTTGACCGTAAAGACTAAGAATACTTTAGTAAATAAAAAAAATATATAAAGAGTCATTTTTTATTTTTTTATTAATTTTTTAATTTAAAAAAAAAAACAAAAACAAAAAATAGCCCTCTCTCTCTCTCTCTAAATTTCAACCAAGAGAGAATGATCATTTTTGTTTGAATCTTTTGGAGATCTCATGCTTTTGATGTTATTCTTCATCAATTAAATACTAAGAGTTAGTGAATCTTATTTTATTATGCTTGATTTTGTGTAATTATGCATAGTTTTGATGAATTTGTGCATGTAAACCCTAAAACATGATTATGCTTGCTGTAAACTATTCAAAAACACCATCATGTTCCTAGGAGAATTTTGAAATATTCGTATGTAAAAGTAATAAGTTCATTCCTCTTAGTGCAAAAACGGATGAGTAAATGCAAAGGAAATTAGTAAGAGTATGGCTCCTGAATCCAAAATATGCTTGTTAACTTGATGATGAGTTAACAAAGAAAAATGAGCCAAGCCCACATACTTGACTTGATTGACTACATCAGCGACAGTAGATCCATAAAGCACAACAAAGTGTAAGTAGCTGCTTTCAGACTGGTACCATTGTAAGACCAATGGGTTGCCTCTTCCAGGAGTTTTACTAGTCTTAGCCGCTCTCTTTTCCTTGTTCTTCTTTCTTTTGAGTGAGCTCATATTAGACTTCTTATCTGAGAAACATTTTCATCCAAAATATTATTAGCCAAATTAAACAATTTTGAAAAGCAGCTTACACAGGACAAGTTCTGTTCAAGACCAGGAAAGAGTTCATTGAAAGTTTCAATCACTTTAAACAGAAATAACTAGTCTTTTTTATTAATCAATTACACCACAGCTTTCCAAAACGGTTAAAGAAACAAACCGTTTTATCACATTATGCCACAGATCCTTTACGCTACCATAGGATTCTAATTAATTTATCACATTACTTTGTCTTAAGAACTCGAAAAAAAATCACAAATATATTTTTGGCTACGAAAAAATTATATCTTATTGCTCAGTATTTATCGTAAAGAAAATTATGGCATAGTATTTACTGATAACAATTACATGATGATTATCCAATGTACTTACATTGTCTGGAACTCTGTTTAGTTCCCCAATTATGAAGGAATAACACCATAGAAGTTGTTGTTATGAAGATATGACTCAAAGCATCAGTTGCAGCATCATAACATCAATACAGTAACAAGTATCAACTACCAACATAACAAAGAAAGTCCATTCAATTATATACAAAACAATTTAGCTGGCTTAGCTTTCCAAGGTTAACTGATATATAGATCCCCTCAATTTATGATTTATAAACATACAAAAGTCAACATTGCAAGAGCCTTTTGGATATTTAGAATTTCTCAGAGATCGTTTTAGATTTTTTTAATCAATGGATACATATATATATATATATATAATGAATCAAGTTCATCAATACAACTTTCTGGAGAACACATAAAAGTACTCAAGGAGCTACATACTTGGCTTCATTTTGAACTTTCTTGTCCTGCTGCTACACCAATGGATTATTCATAAAAGAATGCTTTTTATATCTACTTGTTAAGTACTACTCACATCCATAGTGTTTCTACATCAGAGTATGCAAAACCTAAGATTATATAAAAATTCACAGAAATAAGAACTTCTCTTATTTAATCCAATAATAAAATTAATCACATTTTAGAGGAAGTAGAAAAACTTAGCAAGATGGTTGCTTGGAGTCTTTCCTTAGATAAAATAGTTAAGATTGCAGCACTGGTATCCAAGGAGCTTCTAAATTATTTGTATTAACACCATTTTTATTCCATTATGTGCATACTTGAACACAAACACTTCATAGAAAATTTTTAATAAGATATGCATAAAGCATATCATATAGGGGATTTAGTATATTGCATTTTTCTCCTGAACTTTCTGAAAATCCATAGACATTTATAAGTAAGTCTTTGTACCAAAATAAAACAGCCTACCGCTGGAGAAATCACAAATAAAAGAGTTTTATTGAACCAAAACTTTGTATGAACTCATTGATAAAGAAATGAAGAAGAAAAATTATATATACATCATTCTAGCTCAAATTCAGGGGTTGTGCATGTTGATATATTATCGGATTCGATTTGTGCTAGTAGGGGGTGACTAATTGCCTCACCAAATCTTGAACGCGTAACATTTGACAACATCATTGAGAGGGGGGATTTTAGAGAGAGAAAGAAACAATAACCTATCAAACTTATTTAAAAATCTTAACTTAATTTCCAATTAGGTCAATTCCCCCAATTTTTTAGTTATAAAATTAGAACCCTATAATAATCTAACTGTCCTCGAGAGAATGGTCGGGAATGGGGGAGTGAAGGGAATCCCTTTTGCTTTCATATATCTTTTATTTTGGAGGTAAAATTGTTTAAAAATCAAATTAATGATTAAATTGGTTAATGTATTTGGAGATTGATTATTTTGATAAACATACTAAAAAGAAGAGGCCATTTCCGTACTTTTATTCTTTTATTTTATAAAAGTACACAAGTTTTAAATTTGTTCATGAATCATGTTTACACAAGGACTAATACCCCAATAACAGTTATTACAAAAAAAATCCCAATGATTTCACTTTTTCCATCTTCTTGATTGATATGCAAGCATTTTAAATAATTAATTCGTAGATTATCTTCACTCTTAATCTTATTTTAGTTTCTCCTTCTTTTAACAGATAACATGGACAAGTACATATTAACACTCCTGCAATCACACAAGGGAATAGTTCATTATTCAACTTCCATGTGTAAGAATTAGATTTCAGAAAATGGAGATGACGACATGCATTGGTGTCAAAGTCAATGTCCCTATTCCTCCTATGGTGATTTGGTTTTATGTTTTATTTCTCAGTTGGACACTTGTATGCTGTACTATTAGTTATGGCCTTTATTTTTGTATTTTTTAGTTAACAAAGTCTACTATGGAAATGATAAAGTAAGGATGGAGGATTTGATCTCTCATTATAAGTTTTCTTGGTACGAAACCTCAAAAAAGTTGTTGAATATCTATTTTACCAGTAGCCTTTTATATAAATTGGGAGATTATAAGAATGATGTTAGGTTATTGATGAAATAATATTGGTAAAGCAAGAGGGTATAAGACATCGCAAATCGCAGATATGGTTAATATCTGCGATGAATTGTGAATTTATTGTTAGAAATATATAACTTAGAATTAATCATGCCACAAATTTATTTTACATATATATATTTATAATTAATGAAATTATATTTATTTTATTTTATAATTTTTTTAGTTGTTATTATTGTTATCTTTTTATTAATGTAAGATGTATTCTTTTGATATATTATGTATCGAGATTTTATCTATAAAGAATTGAAAATATGAGTACAGAGTTTATAATTTAAATGCATTTGAATATATTCCTGATTAAGATGATGTTATGAGGAACAATGTCATTATATAATCAGTATGTTTTATTGCTATTAATGATTAGTATTCAATGCTTATACTTAGAAGATCAATTTTATTTCATAAGAGCATAAATATGGGTATTATATTTAAAAACATGATACTGAACGTGGATGATAAGGACAAAGAATTCAATTTCGGAATTGAAGGGTTGTCATCTTCTACTTCTTGTTGGAACACCTTTTTTGAGAAGTGGTAATTAAAAGTTTTGTTTTGAACAAAAATAGAAGAAAAAGAAGTGAAAGAGAGAAAAGGAAAAAGATAAAAAAGGATTTCATAGTTTTCTAAATTTACATGAGTAAGGATAAATTTTCTAAAAGTAGAAAATTTATATAGGTTTATTGAATTTATTAACTTACTTTAGTCTCTCAACACAATCAAAATCATCATCAATGAATTATCGTGTGGATACTCCTGGAGGTGGCTAGAAATGATTTAGCTTTTTGGATAGTAAACGAAGAGGTATACAAATACTTCTTTATTTAACATACATATATAAACATGTTTTAAATTTGTTAAAAATTTTAAAGTTTTCATATTATTAGTGAGAATCCTTTAGTAGCTTTTTCGTACAGTTCGTGAGACAACTATATTTCTAGAGCAAGCAAGAAAACCAGTTTTCTTAATAGTACTGTCAGAGCCATTTGTTAATAATACAAAAAGTTTTAAAATATGTATGTTGTTTGTTAATGAGATGATAATGATTATGAGAGTTATATGTTTTGGGTGGTTGATATCATTTTTCAAGATGTTGAATATGATATATTGTGTTTATTATGAATAGAATGTGTTTACATATGAATAATTTTGATTATTGTATATTAGAATGTTTTTCAAAGTGTTGAAACTTTAAGTTGTTGAAAGTATCGGTATATATATTGATAAGATCAACAAATATATGAGATTAGATCGATATTTTTGCTCTCTAAGTTGACTCAATACATATGTGATATGTATCAATATATATTGACTAAATGTTCATCTCCTTGCTTGATTAGTCAATATGTATTGATACATATATGATAAATATCAATAGATATTGATGAAATGAAGTCTTTATGTTTAATTAATTAAAAGTATCGATACTTATATAATAAATATCGATACATATGCACGAAATGTCCATCCTTATATTTGTTTTCTTAGCATATATCAATACATATTCAATCTTATATCAATACTTCGGCATGATATATTGTTTTTTTTTAAGCTTTCTTTTTATTGCATGAATGAATGCCAACCAACACTTGGATTTTTGAATTTTTCATTTACAAATTCAATTGAAATTTGTTCAAATCAATAAAACTTCATTGCCATTTGCTTGATATATGGAAAACCAAGTTGACAAATGTCACTTGGAGTAAAACTATATTTTATAAGAGAAAAAGTGGTGGGTATTTTAAAAATATTAAGCGAGTGGATAAGAAAACAGCATATTAGAACCCTTGTTTAAAACTATATTACTAAATCTCATGTGACATACAGAAAACAATACTTGTCTCCAGAGTAAATGATCAACTATCAAATATCAAAATAGAAATCTAAACTGTTTTGTGATCCATTTGATTTCCTTCTACGGGATAATATTCATCTCATAGAGCTATTCTGTGGCCTATTTGATTTTCATCTTTAGAAAAATGCTTACCTCATAGAGCTAATAGATAATAGTATACTAGATGTCATTATATTGAATACTAGGTAGTCTATTAGATTTTCATATATAAGACAATTTTCACCTCGTCGAGTATTATATCCAGTATTGATCCACATGACCTAAATCAAAAGTAATGGCTTAAATAAGCTTAAAAACCAATAAATCATAATTTTCAAAGCCAAATCTATGAAAACTAACACTCAAGGCCCTATCAACAGTAAAATGAAAACATTGGCTCTCTAGCCATATTAATATTTCTAAAGTTATATCATAATACATATGGGTTTATATACTTCTTATCATCAAAATCCATGTCAAAACACCGCAAATATGATCAACAAAATTAATTCAAGTTGATCTCGATCACATAAACATATCAAACAATTCCACAAAATATAAAAAAAATCAGATAAATTACCTTTATCGTATTAAGACACATATCAGCAAATTTTTGTAAATAGTTTATAGAAAATAAAATAAAAAAATTAAAATAGTTTCACTCCCAACTATACGACGAGGAACCACTCCCCCCGACGATCTCTTAGAGACGAAATCCTCGAACTACATTGTCCATGCTTATAATGAACACATATATAACATAAAATTAACAATCATTCCTCGTAATCACAGTATGCCATATATAACAAAATTCCTAAAAATGCCTTATTTTTTTATTAAGAATCATTTATGATGGTTATAATTGTTAGTGTATATGCCCTAGAAACCATTCGTGTTGTCGGTTTCAGGGCTTTTGATCTTGTATAAACCTGAAATTTATTAATAAAAGAACTTGTTCTTTATTTACATACATTAGCTGCTTCCTTTATTTTTCATGCAAATGAATATTGA